>VZTF01004992.1:1401212-1650637 GCA_013397755.1 Cnemophilus loriae | reverse complement strand
TTTCCCTTTCCCTTTCCCTTTCCCTTTCCCTTTCCCTTTCCCTTTCCCTTTTTAATAAAATGTCATCATTGGTGTTTCATTTACTGGTATTAGATTTACGACTCTTTCTCTACAAGAGAAGGAAAAGCAATTTTTCTTTGGTTCCCTAAATTTCCTGTGTATTGCTTGTACATTTATTTTAATTCTGTTGTATACTTATTTTCTTGGTAATTTTCATCAAGTAATGTCTCCAGACACACTGCAAGCTGAGCCTTTATGGCAAACCTTGGGCCTATGTGTTTGCTTTGCTTTGCTTTGCTTTGTTTTGTTTTGTTCAGTCACTGAATGACAGAGCATACCTTCAATCGTCTCTGAGGTGCAGGGTGAGTATTTCTATAAGGCACAGCTGATTTTGCTTTCACTATGCATAGCAGTTAAAATAGATTGCCAGCTAAGCTGGTGTGTCTTCAGGTGCTACTTCCACGACCATAAAGAGAGTTAAAAATGTCACAAGAAAAAGTGCTAAGCAAATGCCTTATTTAATGTGAATCCTCGATAAGAGGCTCTCGAGCGAAAAGGTTACACACGCATTAGGAAGGAAGACCATTCTAAAGACCCCAGGTGGACCAGCCAGAGGAATCCTTCTTGAATGGTCCCTTGAATGGGGAGCTCTGGGGATTAAGGCCTCTCTTTCACTTGGATAAGATCTGGCAAAGGAGCTGACTCCAGTGGAGAATGTCAAACCTGTTGGAGGTTACTTTGTGTTGCAAAGCAGCTGCATAAAGAGAGAGTTAATTCTCAGCTCCCCCCAGAAGTCATGTATACTTAGTTTCAGGAACATAAGCTTCATGTGGCCAAAGGCTAATGATAAAGTTAAGACATTTCCCAGAAGAAAAGTAAAGGGCACACACTATCTGCCAGTAAACCTGAAAAAGAGTGAAAAAAGCTGAGAAAATTAGAGAGGTTTTAGTGCTTCTATGAGGTCTGTATAGTTTTTTTTAGTAACTTACGTCCAAAGAATTAAGTATTGTTTTGTTTCCATCGCTAGATGTAAGAGAAATATGCATGCTTTTTTTTTTAAGCAAGCAAGTGAAAATGTTTGTCTTTTTTGTTTTTTTCGGTGTAATAATGTGCAAGAATCTGTTACAAATGAGAAAATGATCAATAGTAACAGCAATGTCGAGTCTCATAGTCGTGTCTTAGAATGAAAATCAGTCTCCATATAGAAGAAAGAGCTGTCAAGACAATTCTCCTCTCTGGCTATAGAATAAGTACATAAATAAGATAAAAGCATTGTTAAAAAATAAATTCAGTCTAACAACCATGCAATTTATTCTTAAAGTACTATAGTGAATGCAGAATT
This sequence comes from Cnemophilus loriae, assembly GCA_013397755.1. Lineage (NCBI taxonomy): Eukaryota > Metazoa > Chordata > Aves > Passeriformes > Corvidae > Cnemophilus > Cnemophilus loriae. The sequence goes on along the minus strand of VZTF01004992.1, from coordinate 1,649,295 downwards.
CTACTACCATAAACTGCCATATAAATGACTTTAAATCATGTGGCTATCTTCAAGATTAGTAGAAAATACTTCTTCATGGCCAGTTTAAATATATATTTGTGCACATTTGTGAATGTAAGTACGCATATTATTTTTAAAGTGATAAACAGCTCAAACTCATAGTATGAGTTAATTATGTTGATTCTCAAGAGGCCAAGGAAGGCAAATGAATAAACCGCGAAATATGAGGAATAGAGAAGGTAACAGGCACGGTGGAAAAGAAGGAGGCAAGAGATGTGATGTTTCTTTAATTTAGGAGAGCGTTCTATACATAACATTCTCAGAAGCTGATGCAGACTAAATTAAATTACTGTAAAGTAGGTTATGATATTGGATACTATTTCTTTATATCACCATATATCACTGAAAAGATGTAGGAAGAAAAAGACACTGTCTCATAATCTGCAAGTCTGGACAATGTATTTTCTGTGGTTATATAAAAAAGAGCTCACATGACATGTATACGATTTTTGTCAGGTTCTTAAGATGCAAGCCCGAACTAAATGTGAACAAATAGTGACAAGCTTCCTTTATAATTACGGAGAAAAATAGGCATTTTTGAAGGCAGGTAATTATTTAAATTATTCTGATCAGTTTAGCACTGATAACGCCTCAGAAGGATTATTAAGGTAAGATCTACACACCGAAGTTGAAGCTGTAGGAATGCTGGAACAAAATTGAAGAGGACAAATAATGATGAGTGGTTTAGGAAGAACAACCTGTGAAGAAAGGCTGAAAGCACCACTTTATATAGTCTAGAAGAGACCAAGAGAAGACACTAAAATAATCTTCAAATATGTGGATGTTTATCAGGAAGACAATTCATGATCTCCCCTTTACCTGAGGACGGAACAAATCACAACTGAATTAATTTGCTGAAAGGAAGACTCAAATTAGTTTATGAAGAAATATTTCTTAAACTATAGAGATAGTTAAACACTGCAACAAGCAGCCTAGGGATATGGTGGAACTTCTGTTATTAGATCTTTTTTATGAACATATTTAAAAAAAAATTGTCTTCTAATCCTTTTTTGGTGAATAAGAATGATTTCTGCATTCCTAAAACAGATTATTTTCTTTCTTGAAAAACTATACCTATATATATGGCTTGAATTATTTTATCTGTGAAAATTTTTCCCAAAGGAAATGAAATATTGTAAAAAAGACAATAATAACAAAATCAGAAAGTAGATCATGAGACCACTGAGACAAAGCTTCTAACAGGGATCTGGAGAGCACATTCTGGAGTTTGGAGAATTCAACTGTTCTTTAAAAGGTTCTTGGCCACTACTGTAAGACCATTTTTAAAGAATAAAATGACAACACTCTATTTGGAGTTGAACAATTTTTGTTATACCAAAGATGAACTTCAATGCCATTTTTTGTAGCTTTTCAAGGAGCACTTAAGACTTTTCTTTCTCGCTAATATGACATGTAAGTTTTTCTTGTCGTGTTTTTTTTTGTTTATTTGAGAAACTTGAGTGTTGGTTAAATTTATTAATTTTTTATTAATACTGAGTCAGAAATGCTAGTCAGTCTCCAAAAAATCCCAAGGAGAGTTACTGATATTAGTGAATTTGAAAAGCACAGCTCACACGCATGGTAATTTACTGGAGAGGAAAAAAAAAAAAGGCTGTGTTTTGTATCAATTAAGCTTATCAGTCCAGATGTGGTATGCAAGATAAACATACCTTTGTGCTATCTTGGCACAAAGCAATAATTCATTGATTGTGTTAATTATTGGTATGCTGCACAACATCTCTCTTGGCCAGATAACCAGCTATGTTATGCAAAATCTCCCCAAGTATTCCAGGTCAGGTAATTGTTTGAAACTACTCCTGATAATATTTCATAGTTTTATGTGTGGTGAAAGCTTTGTGAGCTAAGTTTGAAAGCTCATATCAGCCTTCTAGGGAAGGTAATTCAGTTGCAGGGCATCACAGAGATTGAGCTCAATCTTGACTTCCTGATGATGCAAACTGAGCAAAGGCAGAACAGAGAGATTATTCTGGAAAGAGAGAGCACCTGGAGTAGTAGGGTAGATTTATATGTCCCAAACATATGACCTGTGAGAGAATAAGAATAAAAGAAAAAAATGTCCCAACCCCACCTTGTCTTTCCTGTATTCTGTGAGACAGAACGAGCAGAACGGATTGTTCCATTCTCTGCCTTGTACTCTGGACAGTAGAGCCTTGTAGACAAATTTGGGTGAATTCTGTTAAAAAACCCAGTAGTTTTCACAAAAAAATTCACCATTTTCAACCTTTTTTGTTGCTGTTAAAAATATTACACTGTTTGAAAAGGTTTTTTTATATAATGTCTTTTCTTCACTATTTTGTGTTTTTCTTTCCCTTCGTTCCTTATTTCCTTCTTTTCTGGGTGCCTTGCTTTGCTTTTTTGTATCCCACTGCCTGTTTAGAAATGAACTGTGTCAGTGATGAGGTACAGGAACACAATATAGATTCAGCTTGCTCATATGGAAATTGCTAATTTCAGCACAACTGCATTAATGGAAAATGTGTAAATCTGCTGTGTATACAACGAACACTCTTATGTATAGCTCATTCTGCACAAGAATCTCAAATTCTTTCAGGGCAGAAACCAACAAAAACAATAGATTTTACACAGAGCAGAGAGAAAAAGGGACTGAAAAAGTAACAAAGAAGCAAGACTAAAAAATAATTGAAAAACAAGATGTTTTAAGGGCCAGATTTAACAAGTCTAGTTAGATCTGGAGTTCTCTTTTTTGTTTGTTTTCGGCTCTCTTTATGAAAGCTGTCCATTGAGCAGTGTTTATCTTGATTGAAGAAAATCTTGGCTATTTTTTCTACAAAGAGATCTATTTCAAGGAGCTTGGAAGTTCTGCTTTTCTCTAAAGAACAGCCGGCTTAGTACAAATATTGCCTTATACCCTCACTGACAACCTAAAACAATGTTTCTACTGTGTAAATGCTGATTACACATCAAGATTCCTATTCTGATTTTTTTTTTTTTTTAAGGAGCCTTTTTTGCTAAATCACACTGTAAAGTAAGTCCTACAGAAAAGTTCTCCTTAAACAAATGAAATTTGTTGGTCTTGAAATTGTCCAGCAAACTTAAAAACAGCTAGACTTACATAAATAAAGAAGATTTTAATTTTTTAAAAGTATCACCAAAGAAAGTAAAAGCGTCTTTTCCCATAAACCTGACATGCTATGAACAGGGAAAAAATTACACAGTACTTAATTAAATAAATATCAAAATTTTTTTCCAAGCTGAAGGGAGGCATCGCTGTTGCTGTTTTGAAAAGAAGAGTAGAAAAATTGTCTGTGCAATCTCAAAACTTAAACAAGACACTGGGTAAAAACCTTTTCTATATAAATTTTTGATACTATTAGTGGTGCAGTATTTATTTGTCCTGACAGTATGTCTGTGAATGGCAGAGGCTCTAACGGTCCCACTGAAGTGATTTAGAGAAAGGTGATGCTCAGTGCAGTTGACAATAGGCCAATATTTTTATGTTGTCAGCTTCAAAGGATTCAAAATTAATCCAAGGGAAAAAATATATTCCTCTTCATTTTCAAATAATTCAAAATTGGACATTTGAATTAAATATGAATTATTGAATTAAGAAAACAAACAAACAGTTTTTTAAGTTAAATAAACAGGTCTTACTACTCCCTGGGTTTTTTTGTCTTTTTTCTTTTCTCTTTTTTTCACCCCCCAAAGATCCTGTTCTTGATCTAGAAAGGTTTTATGAAAGTAAGCTTTCATTTCTAGATTTCTGTCTGCTATGGAATACCAAAAACCAATGCTGAGCGATATTATCATCTCAGAAATTTATATATAAAAGAATCTCTTCACACAGCAGCTTCTAATTTGTAGTTCCCTTTAACATTTGAGAGAGAAATATAGTTCACGTATCTCACTGGAGCAAAATGAGAATTCACAGCACCACACCTGATAACTAAGTCAAGCCCACGTATACTTCTTCAACAGAATGGATTGAATAAGAAAGCAAAACCTAACTAGAAGGAGTTGGTGGAGTGTTTTTACATCTGTTTTCTACAGATGGTAATTTATTATTAAAAAAAAAGAAAATTATTGGTGTTAGAGTGTGTCTATGTTTAGCTTGCTGTCTCATATTCAGAAGTGTCACTGACAAAATTAATGTCTAGCAGGGGTACTTTACAAATGTTCAGATTAAATCTGAAGTTTTAATGAAGGCTTATCGGTTTGAAAGTGTTATTCTTGTGTGGTCTTGTAATGGTAATTATATTTTTCTTCCAAGTCAGACAACGGAACAGAAAGAGAAAACAAAATAGTGTCCAGGGTAAAAGACTTGAGATCTCCACACAAAGGAATCATCACTTACATTAGAACTATCTATACCTTTCGCAAAATACTGATGCTACTAGTCTGCCCTGAATTTTCAGCCCAGATTTTTAAGCTTTTCTCAGAGATCTAAGAAATATCTTAGTGGAAACAAATCCTGTTAGAGAGTGCTGAGGAAAAGATGTGCTGGAAAAGCTCCTTATGTCACCAAATTTATCACTCAAGGGGAAAAAACTGCACCTCAGCTTTTGACAAAGAACATATGCATGCCTGTCAGGCCGAGGTGCATGCAGACACCATCCCCTCGGTTCCTCTGTGCCCTGGTCCCACTGGAACAAACACCAGCACATGAGAAAATCCAAGCAGATGAACACAGATGGAATCACAATAACATCCAACAGATCCCTAAGCTCAAATTACGGATCCAACAAATGTATCTACAATTTTTTTTCCCTCCAAGAAACAGTTATTATTTCTTTTATTTTCCTTGACTCTTTTTCCTTTTGTCAGTTCCAAGGATCAGGGAAATCCAGAACTGATATCTAAAGCTATTGTGTGGAAGGCTGAAAAATAAATTTTCTATTAAATTTTAAACTATGCAAGAGCACAATAAAATAAGTGTAATGGAGAAGGACCTGGTGGCTCTGTGTCAAAAGCATTTTATTAGGGTTCTACCCACATGACCATGACAAGGTTCCCTTTGGACAACAGAGTCACAAGTAGAACAATAGCAGGTTGGAGATTACTGGGTAATTTCGGCTGCAGAGTCAAAGCTCACTAGATGCACCACTTCCTGTCGGGGGTAGAGGGCTTGGGGGACCAAGAACTTCCATCCATCCAGAATGGAGCAGTAGAAGAAATGGATGAACAAAGAACATAGACGCAAGGAGAAATTAAGTCAAAAGACAAAAATTAAAGAGAGAGAGAGGTCAAAGAAGAATACTCAGAAGAAATGCTAACAGTAGTTCAAAGATGAAGAACATGCTCTGGACTAACTCTCACTACAGGTTTCAGTGCAGAAAATTGCTGGACCAGAATCAGCTACTGGTACAGGAAATTCTGGCAGAAGGAGCACAAAAGGGAAAAAGGTCAGAAACCTAAGTTGGCCAGAGAGATGATAGCAAGGAAAGGAAACTTCTGCTCTTTTTGCTCTGCTGTAAGGAATAAACTTAGAAAAACCAGACCAGAGTGCCTTCAATGAAAAATGTAGAACATTATGGAGCTAGCTCTGCAACACAAGGAGTTTCCTCTGTGAAGGCAAGCTAAAAGCTAGGGTGGGAGCTATTCTTGACTCTGAATATTGGCAATGTATCCTAAGAGCAACAAGGCTGTGGAAGACAGAATGTGAGTAAAAGGAAATCAGCACTGATTAAAATACAAGGCAAATAGTAGTGAAAGCTTGCAGTGCACTGCAAATTTTTGTTCCCAGGTAAGCCCATGAAACAAAATCTGCTTATGTAATCAGACATGAACAGCAGGAATAACCCACAAAGTTAATAATGGACTCAATTTCATTTAGTTTATAATGAGAAACAATAATTATGATAAGCATCCTTGGACTTCACCTTTTTCTCTCACCTTGTCCATTTATGCAAACACTTATGTGTATGTAAGTAGCTGGGTGCCATGGAGACCTGCTTGCTGCCTTAGTTCAATCCACTCCTGCCTGGCATTTTATCAAACTCATAAGTTTAGAAAGGAAAGGTATTTGGCTGAATCTCAGGGAGGAAAAAATTACTCTGACATGCACACTTCTCATCTTAAAATATGTAATCTATCGTACACTAAAAAAATACTATTTTTACAAACTAAACTGATTATTTAAGTATGCAACAGATTTGAACATTCCTTCTACAGAGAAAAACTATTATAATAAAATGTTCTGTTGTAACTCAGTATTTTCATAAACTATTCAGGTAGTCCAACAATGCAAAATGAACAAATTTATGAAAATCAATCTCCCTTCACAAACAATTGGGAAATAGAAAGCAATAAAATCGAAAGATTCATCAAATAGATTGTTTGCTGTAGTTGAAGCCAGCTGCATTCAGAGAAGACAATAATCTGTTCAATAAAGTCTCCTTAATTTCTTATTATTTTATCAAATTTCAAAATATAATATTGAAAAGGCAGTTTGATGTTTCTGATATTTGAATAACAGTTTTTCACATTTTAATTTATAGACAAAAAATTAGAAAGCAAAAATGTTTCAGAAGTGACAGAAAGTAAAAGATTAGCAAAAGATACAAATCTCCTCACAAAATCTGTGAATTTAGCTTATAGTTATGTTCTCCAAAATTGAATTGAAGGCAATATATTTCTGTGGTTCATATAATTTCTTCCTAAACATTGTGTCCTGGTTCTGGCCAGAATAGGGGTAATTTTTTGTGGTAGCCAGAAGGGGATGGATAGAACCCAGAGATTATTCTACACCACTTCACATCATTTTCCATGGATAGGGAAGGGCTCGTTTCCAAGTTGGAGTAACATGGCTGTGGACAGGCTCCGCAGGGAACATTTTGCATGTGAATCACTTGTCTTTTGGGAATTGCTCCCAACATATCTGACATAGAGGTTCTAAACTTATTTTTGTATTAGCTGGCAAGCCTTGCTCTAAAACACACAAAACATCCTACAATCAGTTAACTTGCAAGGGATTTTATGAAAATGGTGGCTTTTGGAGATTCAGCGAATGGTAGTGGAAGTTAGAAAGCAAACGGTTGATGTAGTTTGGAAAATATGTATTTCTCAGAATGAGCCTACTACAGTGCACAAGACGCCTGGCAGTCACAGATGCATCTGTAGTTTTTTTATATGAGGTTTGTTATTGCTTATTTCCTGGTAGATGCGCATGTTTTGACTGTGCAGCAGCTGTAATTATTCATGCATGGCCATTCTGGAAAAGATTTGAACACACCTTCAGGGAAAACAATAAAATCATAGTTATTTAAGACAGAATTTGGAACTACATTTGGGGTAAAGTGAGAAAATACACGTGTAAAGCAAAATGAGGTCTGCATGAAAGTGGTTAGGCTCAAAGTGACAAATAGAATCTAAACATTATCCATGTACTTTAAGTAGTACTAGTAGCAGCTTTCAGAAACCTGTTTTGCACATAATTTATTCAGCATATAGGGGCTGTTTATGCTAGACTGGCTGATATTAAAAAGCAAAGAGATAATAAAGATCTCTAAAATCCATATGTAGACTCAGATTTCAGTTTAGCATTTTCATGAAGAAAATTAGCATTCAACAGAGGGAAGATAAAGAAAGTTATGTAGTGGGCAGTGTAATGTTAGTCAGCCTGAAGTTAAAGAAATTTACATATTTATAGCCTACTTTTTGAAAATTCTCATGGGTAAGCTTTTACTCCAGGCACAACTAGGATGCCAGTAATACAGAAGAGAGCAGCTTTTGAGACAGAAAAGACAGACGATCTGGACCTGGACAGTAGAAATAAAAAGTACAAATAGTTTAAAGTAGAAATTCATGTCCCTCAAGAAGCATTACCATAACTTGAGCTGCCTAAAGATGAGGAGACCAAATTAGCCATTCAGCCATCCTTCTCTTTTACAGAGAGTAGAGAGAAAGATGTAATTCATCCTTCTTATTTGGAACACTCATTTAGAGCGGAGTGTATTAATTTTCCCATAAAATACAGAGGGACTACAAGATGGTCTACTTAGACTCAAGGTTGTAATTTTTACATACATATATATATATGTAATTAATGCCTTCATAGGAGTAAGAGTCTCACTTCAGTTATGTAGTAAAGCCAATCATCAAAATGACAACTCTAGTTTCAGTAGTTCAGGGGGTATACTAAAAATAAAATATCTACTCAATAGAAAATAAAATCAAGTATATTTTCAATTAGATAACTTCAATTACATTGGGATGCCCTCCTAATAAATCTATTATTGAAGTGGAAATTTGTGCAAGATTTTATTTGAACAGTTGGGTCAGAAATGCACTTGCACTGAACTTTAAAACTATATTCCTTAGCTGATAATGATGAATTCATCCCTTGATGTAAATCCATATTATTTGAAGCTGTTATAATGTCTAAAATAATACCACTTCCTTTCTTTTTCTTTTGTTAATTTGGCCATTTTAAATACTTGAGTAACAAATGCTTCAAACTGACCAAATTCCTGATTAGATTCAAGTCCAGAAAGCAATATTTTTTTAAAAACATACAATACTACTAAATTTTTCCAGCAGTGGACAGTGGTGTCAGTTATGCTACATATCTGTGCTATGGGATGGTTTTGGAGACAATTCTACAAAGAGTAAAAGTTTATACACTGTTCGGGTTCATTAATCTCTACTGTATAAAATGCTGAGCCAAATTCTGATAAAATCAAATGTCTGGATGTTCATACCTTAGAGTCTGAGGACTCAGGAATATCTTCCCTAAGGGATGTCACATAATTTTAATTTTCTGTGCATTTGTGTTATTTTCAGAAATAACTAGTGTGAATTAACTGCATCAAGTAGTTTGTTCAGTTCCCTTTCATAAAATTTCAGGGAGCAAAGATAGATCAGAGCCTCAAAATGTCTTGTAAAAAACTGTTCCTAGAGTGACCGCTGGACAGCATAAGAGGTGTTCCCATGACCCACACTTGGAGTAGCTCAGTGGCCCCACTGTCCCCAGCTGTTAGAGCAAGAGATTGAGTGTGCATGAAGCACATGTGCCATGTGGGCCTGAGACCAGAAACAGAAATACTGAGGGAATCAGCCTGAAAAGAGGCATGAAGGCAGCAGGAAGAGTTGTCAGGCAGAGCAGACCTCGGTGGCAGATGCATAGCAGCAGCACCCAACCTCTGCCAGTCTCTGCCGTGTGCTGCTCCAGCAGAGGTGGTGTTTGTGACCCAGGGGTTGGGAGCAGACCGGGCTGCCTGGGAGCCAGGGGTGTGTGTCCTCCTGGGGATTAATTACAGGACTGGGAAATGCGTAGCTACTTAACGCTTTGTAACTGTCTAGTATCGTGATTTATCACTTGTGTTGGTATCGATCTTTGTTAACGTGTTGTTCATAAATCAATGAACTGCTTCAATCCTAATGTGGTTTGAACCATGCAAATTGACTGGTTTTCCCCTGTGACAGGATCCAACACAACTTACTTTTATTTTGCCCATGGTCAGAAACATGGTTATTTTTACCTAGGCTCTATATCTTGGACAACTTTCCCTTCTTTCAGTATCACATCTTTAGGGAAAGGGACTGTAGGCAGAGCAGACATCCAGAACTCATTGTTCAAACAGAGACCAAAAACTGTACTGAAAACATCAAAATTCTTTGTTATCAAATATTCTTTTCCCAGCTAGCTAATTTGCCCACTATTCTATTTCTCGGTCTTCAATTCCTCATGTCACCTTTTTCTTTGTTTATCCGTTTAGAAATTCCCTTCTTTTTTCCTCACAAAACAAGAAAACAAATACCTCACTTCAGAGATGACTTTGGCAGGTGTGACTCTTAAGTTCTGCCCTTTCTCTTCTCCATTGTGCTGATCATCTTTGTACAGATGATTGTCTCTTTTAACATGCAGCAATGTTCTAACTGTAATTGTTTTATGGTAGAATCACTGTCATTTAAATGAAACACAGATATTCCTATACAACAGGTGTGAAAATGTTCTTATAATAATAATTTACAGGATACCTTTGTTGAAGTTTTATCCTTTGGGATGGAGGACCCAAATATGAAAATCCCTAGTTCGACAATTAAACCACATTTCTCATTTCAAAGGCAAATTTGCTACTAGACTAATATATAAAATATTTTAATTCCTCTTTCTTGTTTTAAAAGAAAGAGTATTCAAATTTGTACAAACAAATCTCAATAGCTTAAAATTTCCCTGCTGTTCATCTATTTCTACGTATTTGTCTCTCTGAGATGAAGGCAAATTGTCTAGTTAAGGTACTTGATTGTTGAAAATTGAAAGTGAATGTGATATGAAAAAGATGAAAACAATATTATCATTTTTCTGCCTGTTTTTCAAATAGGTGGATAATTAGGGAGAAAGATGGAGGAAGAAATATCCAGATTACATGCTCTCATAAAACACATACTTACGTTAAAATCAAGCAGATACTTAAGTGCTTTGCTTAATCAGAATCCAAATCTCTCAGAAGGAGGTAAGTATTTGGAGCAGGTAAGAGATTAGATTAGGATAGAAGACAAGTAAATCTGTTTAATTATCCCTTCATAGGCCACCCAGCACTTGCTTCAGGCTCTTTTCTTTGAAAAATTATTCATCTTGAAGATTAATAGCTATTTGATGAGTTTAAATTTTAAAGTTCTCCTGTCACTTTCCTGGAAAGTAACTGCATGTACAGCAATTGTTATAGGCTCGCTGGTTTTTTCAATGTCTCCGTTCTAAAATTTTGCTGAAGGATTGGTTCCTATGCTTTGTCAGCATCCTCTGGTATATAAAATCTCTATGAAGAATTTGCTACATGCTTAAAATTTGCATTTCTAAAAGTCAAAGTAGCCTCCAAGCTGCACCAAGACTAAAACTTGAAGGACCACAAGCAGAGGCAAAGCAATAAATTAATGTCTATAGGCAAATGTGCTATGTGCATGAAAAATGCTTTTCTAGCTATAATACCTTATTTTATTTTATTTTATTTTTAAATTTAAGACCTTTATTTATTTTTTTTTTCTTTTCCTTAGCATGCAGGTACTGGTCTGGTTTGTAGAGTTACTAACAGATATTGGCACCACAGTCAGCTGGTCAAGCCACTGACTATGGATCAAGTCTATATCAGTATGGTTTCAAGATTTCCTCTGATTTCAAGACAGCAGTAAAAAATTCTAAGAGATATTCTCGTGAGTTATAAAAATCAAAGTAAATCTCGTTTTAAATTGTTGCATGGACAATGTATTGCTGGTGCAAAAATATATGCATGCATGTTCAGCAAGAATAAGACCAAAACCAAAAGTTTCTGTATTGCCTTCTTCCTTCTGATGTGGAACAATTTGACACTATACCTGGTTGAAGGAAATCCAAAAGCCTCATTATTTAGGTCTACAGGACTTTGATAATAGGGTCTACAACCACTTGAAATGATCTCACTTAGATGACTCATAAAATGATTTCATGTGTCTTACAAGTACCTGGCAGACGTACAGATTAAAATCCATAGTTTTCCATTGACAGTTTACCCAGGAACACTACCTGAAATTTCTTATAAACATGACCATCTCTAGTGCTTCCATGGGTGTTGCACTTTCTGTGTGGTTATGAAGAACATCTTTTCATGTCATATGAAATTTTGAGCAGCTTAAAATGACATATTTACTAAGTATGCTCTTATTTTACCCTATACATGAACAGTTGAATTTACAGGAGTGGCTAGTATTTTACTGTGAAATTCTAAAGGATTTTTTATTAGGAAAAGACCTTCCATTGGTCTAAGATAGCAGGGTGGCATGACAGAATGCCCTCACACAGAGAAATCTGAGGAGCCTGGAGCTGGTGGATCTTTCACTACTTTGTCATTACCAGAGTGGCATAATTCAGATGAGCAAGTTTGAGAGTAAGGCCCAAAAATTCTTCTTTTGACACTAGAGAGCAAAACCTTTTTATATAGAAACCAAAGAAGTATTGATTTATTGTCTATTTATAAGATGAGCATTACCTTAATTCTATTTCAAGAGTGTTCCTACCACGGGCAAAGCAGTTGTCTCCAAATCTGCTTGTACTCTGCAGAACCAGACATTTTGCTGAACGTAGAGACCACACAGAAATCCCACACATAAATGTAGCTATCTAATCTTCCCAGAAAGGTATATATATGGATAAAAATTGTCCCAGTAAGATTGATCCAGATCAAATAAAACATTCATGTAGTCAAAATCTTTTTAAGAGCTAGTAAAATGCTACCTACTTTTCCCAGAGATGAGCAACTGAGTCAAGCCTCAGGTCCTCATTGGAAAGATTCAGTTGAAAATATACTCCTTTTGTCTTGCATTTGGAAGAAGATAAGCAAAGGAATAACATATTGACATAGTATCCAGGATTAGAGAAAAGTAGAGAGAGATCTCTGCTGGTCTCATAGGTTGTCTTTAAAAAAAAAGAAAGGCATTTTCTCTTTATATCAGACTTCATTCGATTTAATCAAAAGCTCTTTTTACTCACACCATTTAACAAATTCACAGGTCAATCATTTTGTGCTTTAGTCACATGCAAAAGTCCAGATTAAAAGTCATCTGCAGGAGATTTGAATATCAGTGTTTACTTAGGAGCCAACTAGATGAGAAGTTTACACACCCACTCACTTCCACCTGCTGTGTTGTATTTTGACTTCCCTGCAATGTGCAGGAAAGGTACTGCTGGTTTTGGATGGTTGGGCAGAAAGCCATGTGGGCTCCTGCCGTGCCACTGCTCAGTATCCTCTCTCAGGTGTCACTGGCCAAGGTCTTTGGACATCCACTGTCATTTGTCTCCATGCATCTCTCAACTCCAGAATCTTCTCTCATTTCTAAGATCCTTCCTATACCCACAATCTTTGCCACCTTCTTTCCAGGCCCCTTTATTCTTTCTGAGACCAGCTCCTTTCAAGAACTCTCTTTACAGCACCCAAGGACTTTGTTTTCCTAACTATATTAGTCTGCATACAGAAGAATAATTGGTGATCATTCTCCTCATCAGTGATTATGTCTCATGTCTCTTTATGGATTGGAGGGTTCATGATTTACCATTTTTTTTCAGTTCAGGTGATAGAAATGTTTGTAGTCAGTCTATACAGGGTACTGCTAGAAAGTAGGAGGTTTGTACTCAGGAATTGAGGAGCCAAATTTTATGCATTAATACACACACACGCACACACATCTGCCACTTGTCATTGTCCACAATTTCATCATTTCATTGTTTGCTTTGTGTGCTAAGCCTTTTATCTAACACTGGCTTTGTATCTTGCTTGCCAGAGGATGATCTTACGCAAGTACTGAAAGACTGATCAAGCAGAGGAAGGTGCTACAACATTTCAGCATCTAGGCTACTCTGCAATGCCTGTTGGAGAGTAGCAAACAACCAAGCACACAAAACGTAAACAAACAAACAAACAACCTCCAAACAAACAAACAAAACTAAACAAACAAACAACCTCCAAAACAAACTAACACCAGAATCTTTTTGCAGCATGAGTTCTAACAGAAACAGTTTTACTTGCAGATTCAACTCTACAAAATCAATTTCTCTTGTGAAAACTAGGTGCAAATATTGGCTTTTGCGTGATGAAGGCTTATGTACTTCATTAAGATGCTGAACACTGTCCCTGAGTACCAAACAGCTCCTGTGAGTGAGTCTGTGGTCACAATCTCACAGGATTTTGCACTACAGGCTTTACACTAACATTTGTCTCAATACTATGGATCTTAATCTGCTGAAATTAAAAAACTCAAATCGACTTGACTGAGAAAATGACAGGGCTTGAATATAAAGAAACAGAAGACTAGAGGGGCATAGCTAGTTAATTGAGCACAGTAGAACACAGAATCTGAAATTTCAGGAAAGAGTTGCTTGGATTTGTAGTCCAGGAGAGGAACATAACATCTTTTTCACCTGTACGGCACACTATAGGCCAGAAACCCCAGATCAATCTTATAAACTTGAGTTCTATATTAAAAGACCAAAAGCCAGAAATTGTATTTTGTCACATCGAGAGAACTCTGGAGACTCAGGGGTTTATCTTATGTTTTCCAAATAACACTAACTTGACCAAACAACCAGTGGTAAGTAGATTGTGTCCTGCTTTGACTGTGAAAGTTGAGGGTGGAAGGAATAGGGACAGGACAATAAAAAGCAAAAAAAAACCCCACCATGCTAAAATAAAAGCTAAGCAACAGTGCTTTGAACATAAGGGCAAAACTACCTATATAGTCAGCTAAAGGATTTTTAATAACCTGGGAAAAGATGTCAAGATAAGGATCAGCAACCATTTTAGTGCTGATCATGTATAGTTTTGCTTTAAAATCAGAATTACTGTAGAGAAGGGGAACTAAGAAGGCAAGCTGTGTCATAGAGGGGAAAAAAATGAATTAAGATCAAAAAGGAGAGCTCAACCTTCCTTACACTTCTCTAAAGGTAAGATATTTAAAATTAGAGGTTTTTTTAAAAGTGTATAATAAGATTTGTACCTTCAAATTAGTCTTTTAAATGTGAAACAATTTCCATTAACCTCTATGAGAATACCCTGAAAGAAACCAAATCTTGGCAATTCTCACCAAAAGAAATTATGGAGGGACGCAATTATAATTTTGAACTAAATCTCACAGAAACAATTATCAAAAAGAAAAATAACAAAAAAAAATTAATTTTAAGATCTATATACCTTGCTAATTTTTAAGGAAAAAAATAGTACTAATCTCAAGTGAGTACCTCTGTATGTGTGTTTGGTAATAGCCTAGAGAAAACATAGACATAACATTTTTGCATGAAGTGATCAGTTTTTTAAAAGTACTTGTTCATATTAGGAACCAAATCGATATGTCAAGTAATGTGCTGAATTTGGAGTTTTCACTTTTATATGCCTGAAATCAGAGTGCATCCTGTGCCAAATGAAAAATCTGAAGATGAGCCATGAAGATGTCCAGCAATCATCATGGCAGAACTAATATTTGATGAGAAGTTATAAAGCCTAACATTATTTAATGCTGAACTGAACTGACTTAGTCAAGGCACTAAAAATTTAGAACTGAAAAGTCCCTCCTCATTATCTTCTGGCAGAGTAGCAGTGGCATGATGCATAATGATTCCATAACACAGGGATTCTTTCAATGTAATTAAAAGTCAGTAGAATGGAACACAATTATAAGAATTTAATTTTTTTTAAGGCAATGTGTGATCAGCCGAGGAAATTCACTGTCACAGAAAATCATTGAGACGTCATCTATGCCAAAACATGGAGACTATGATAATTTTTTGATCAATTATAATATTTGTGGGTATCCACTGTAGAGAGAAAAGAAGCTGCACTGGACATTGTACCACTATGTGTACATTTATCTAACGTACATGGATATTGCACATTGGCTAGACCCCTGAATAAATTCAAAAGGTAGGCACTTGTGTTTCATAAATCACTTACCCATAGGCATAAGTGCTGTTAAGTAAGGCATTCACATACCAGAGTACTCATTTCACAAGTATTTAAACATCTGTAAGTTGTTTGTACTAGCTAGTCAAAGCTAGTCTTCCTTTACACTAACCAGAGAAAGCAGCATTTCCAAAACACACTTCACCTCACAGATGCAATGTCTTAGGCTGATTCTCTCCTGGGATCTCTTCATTTCTTTAACTCTTTATACAGAGAATCTGGGGTAATTATCTTAAATCTAGTCAGCAAACGTCTAAGTGGCTGATAGGTGTTAGACTAATAGTGTCCTCAGCATCTCTGTCCTGTCTGCTGAGAGAGACATTTCCAGCAGAAGTTATCCCATTTTAAAATAGATGTGTAAAGTAGATGATAGTATTTGCCTTCTCAGAATTCTTATTCTCTCCATTAAGCACAGGAATAGCCAAAATAACCATTTCAATTAAACTCTTAGAACATAAAACTTTCTAGAGAAGATCCTCAGTCTTAGACGATTTGTTGAAACTAGGTCCATTTGCTGACTTAGCAGATAAATGAACTTGCGTGGGGTAAACCAGTTAATGATTTTTTGACAATGAGACATGAGACCTGATAATAGCCTGGGATGTGAGATGTGGTACCTGCTAGGTTAATGAATTACAGTCCCTGAACAGTAGCATGCTGCCTACTTTGTCTCTATGCTGTGAGGTGAAGTCTTTCCGGAAGCACCTTCAGACACCATCAGAAGAAAAAAGGGGAGTAGGACAATGACGAAATCAATTTGCTTGGCATTAATAAGGAGTGCAAGCATATGGCTAAAGGACAGGCTCCAGTTTCTATAAGAATTATATTCATTTTTTATTTATTTTCCCCTGCCCAGTGAAGAAATTCAGGGGATGCTCTGTGGACCTTAGAGTTGTCTATCAAATCATGATGTCTCACTATGATAAGAGTGTTCTAGGTTTTTCGCATATCTGAAAAGAATGTGTTAAACAATCCTTAAAATACTGATAAAATGCCAGTCAACAAAAACTGATAGTAAAAATCTAAGTCAATTATTAGGTAATAGGCCCTGAAGATTGTAAAATGAAAATTTGAATCTATGTAACACTGACAATATCTAAAATAGGTGGAATTAAAATGACAAAAGCATTGTTTTTGGTGATTTTGAGAACTGATACAAAATACACAGATATATTCACAGCAATGCTACACTATGCCACATCAAGATGGCTGAAAGTAACCAGGATGAGTATGCTAGTAAATTACTTAAAATTATATCATGGCCTTATACAAAGAAACATTTTCTTTTAACATGTTGATTTACATAGTAGAAAAAGAGAAAACCCTTCCAAAATGAATCAATAAAAGTACAAAAAAATTCCACTAGTGTAATTTCTGATACACATACACAAACGAATCTGTAGTGTCAAAAACCTAAAGAATCAGTAGCACAGCAGTGATAAAATACAGATGTTTTTGCTGTTGCTGAGCAGGGATTACACACAGCCAAGGCCTTTTCTACTTCTCCCACTGCCACACTGCCACACTGGAGAGGAAGCTGGGGGTGCTTGGGAGGTTGTGAGGAGACACAGCCAGGACAGGTGACCCAAACTGACCAAAGGGACATTCCAGACCATGTGACATCATGCTCAGTACGTAAAGTGGGGGAAGAAGGAGGAAGGGGAAGACATCTGGAGTGATGTCGTTTGTCTTCCCAAGTCAATGTTACCTGTGATGGGGCCCTGCTCTCCTGGAGATGGCTAAACACCCACCTGCCCACAGGTAGCAGTGAATTCCTTCCTTGATTTGCTTTGCTTGTGTTTGCAGCTTTCGCTTTCCCTGTTATCTGTGTATCTCAGCTCACGACTTCTTTACCTTTTACTGTTCTGGTTCACTCCTTGACCCTGCTGGTGGAGGAGTGAGTGTGGAGCTTGGTTTTGGACTGGGGTTAAACCACGACAGCCTCCTAGGTCTAAAAGCATCAGAGGTATGCTCTGAGCACATGCAGACTGTTTAGGTGTTATCCAGAAGGAATCCAGCTTGTGTGCTTTAATCTAGCACTGAGGGAGTGGACAAATGGTGGCTGTGCTGGTTTGGGCTAAGTAGAGTTAATAGACCTCATAGTAGCTAGTATGGATCTGTGTTTTGTATCTGTGCTGGAAACAGTGTTGATAACACAGGGATGTTTTCATTATTGCTGAGCAGGGCTTGCACAGAGCCAAAGCCTTTTCTGCTTCTCACCTACCACCCCAGCAAGAAGTCTGGGGTACACAGGGAATTAGGAGGGGACACAGCCTGCGCAGCTGACTCCAACTGATCAAAGGAATATTCCATATGAGATGACCTCATGCTTAGTATATAAAATGGGGGAAGAAGGAGGAAGAGGGGGAACATTTGGAGTGATTGAATTTGCCTTCTTAAGTCAGTGATGTGACCCAGCTTTCCTGACACCCTGCTTTCCTGGGGGTAGCTGAATGCCAGCCTGCCAAGGGGAAGTGATGATTGAATTCCATGTTTTGCTTTGCCTGGGGGTGCAGCTTTTCTTTGGCTAATAAACTGTCTTTTTCTCAATCCATAAGTTTTTCTCACTTTTACTCTCCAGATTCTCTCCCCCACCCCACTGCAGGGAGAGTGAGTGAGTGGCTGTGTGGGGCTGAGTTGTCAGCTGTGGTTAAACCTCGACAGTGGTAGACCGGCTTGAAAAAGCTGAAAAGCTCAGTCCTGGGCCAAAATAAAATGCTGGTGTGGGAACATCCATACACCCCGATGGAAGGGTCTGTTAAAATAAAAGCACCAGCTGTATTAGTTTATTCTTTTCAGGGTCCTGCATTAGTTCAAATATGGGACTGATAGGTCTCAACCTTAGCGGCCATGTGGCATAAACCAATATTTCCCCAAACTCCATAAAACACTACCATTTACAGGTAACTTAACACTAGCTAACAGGTAACTGAAAGAAACTAGACTGACCCTAATCTGTTCCCTCCAGAATACTTCAGTATTTCACTATTTCACTACTTCACTACTTCATAGTGTGAACTATGCTACAGAAAAGTTTTCTTACTGAAGGAGTGCCAAGGTCGTAGGTCTCTTTTGGAAAAACTAACAGTTGCCACGTGTGGTCCCCTCTGGAGGCTATTGCCTTTGTTTCTTCCTTTCTAGGAACAGAATTTTCTTTGTGGATTTTATTGGCCCTAACTTCAGTGCAGCAGCACCCAGACACAGTTTTGTGGATTCTCCACATATCCCTTGGAACAGCTTTTTGTATTTTTTTTTTTTTAAATCTGTCCCAGCTTTGAAATGCAAGCTTTAGCTTAAATCATCAAAGTATCTTATCATTCACACATTTTTTAAAAAAACCTTTTCTAATGCAAGCATAATTAGCCTCTTTCTGTTAATGTACAAAGTGAAATGCAGGAAAGGGACAGTTGAACAGTGAGTCAATCACAGAGTAGTAACTAGACCCTTGGTTATCAACTTACATCCATTGTAGAAATGGTATTGATCAAGGACAGTTGAAACAAACCTAAGTTATCAAGTAGAGAATGCAACTCACAGAGAATATCTGGAAATGTGTGGGAGATCATGCAGACTAACGATTCTTTTATGTGATGAAGATAAAAAGTATCAACAATATACATAGTATCATCAGCAGCAGAAGAAAGCAGATAAAGGTTTTACAGATTCTATCTGAAATGGATGCCATCAAAAATTATAAAGTTTTGGAGAGGAAATGAGAATATTTAAGATCTTTATAAACAAAAGCAAAGGTGAAGCATTGGGTTAAGACTTGATCTGGGACATTTTAATTTGTTTTTTCCTAAACAACTTTTTAAAAAAGTACATGAAGAAATAATGTTATTCCAGTCAAATTAGGAATCATTTAAGACATAAAGTAAATTAATATTGAAATAAATATATTGTCATCATAGTTTTTTAAGATGATTAAGTATTCTAATCATATATTCCGAATATTTGGAGTTTTATATAGGGTTTTATAATATTTTTTAGAGCATTTTCATTATCTGAAAGATAGAAAGATATATGCAGATTATATAATTTGTCGAGGTTTACAGCACCAGCTACATAATATTTTCTCCATATTTTTACATAAACATAAATCTCCCCAAGTACAGTCAAATGACATGTAACTCTGCTGCTGTAATGGTGAAAGAGGAGTTTATTAATGGCATCCAGAAAGGTCAGTGTGGCACTGCTAAGAAGGAAAGATGGATATGGAAACCTGAAGATGGGTTGATTCATTTCACAGAGGTAAATACTCAGTGCTGCATAACTGTCTCTTTTTAATTAGCTTGTCAAAAGATTTTGACAAAGACCTCCAGTGGATTACTGAGTAAACTTGAACTGCAGATTACCTCTACTGAATCATTTATTGTCTTTCAGAGCTTTTAATAGAATTGATCTAATCAAGCCAGTTCTATTTTCTCATCAGTTTTCAGCTTTTGGGGGGTATTTTGTTTGTATCATTAGTTACTACAAGGTTTTCCAGCAACACTCTTTATTTATTTTTTTTGTTTGTTTCCTGTTTAATATAAGACTATGTTTGAGCATGTACTTTAGATCTTCCTTGATATCTTTATTTGGACTTCTCTACCTATCAATCCATCAGAGAACATAGTGTTTCCAAGCTTTTTATTGCTCTTTTCTTTCACCGGTTTTAAATGTATTTTTATGTGGATGGATGATGCTTCAGTTTAAGGCTACAACATTAACCCAAGTTGTTCTTGTAAGTAAACAGGCATTTACAAAGGAACATAAAAAGTTTTAACTGTCTTCCTCAGTGCTCCATTTATGTATTTTATATTATATTATCCCTTCTGTAAGCACAACTTCATGTCACCAAAATTCATTGCAATTATTAGTGCAACACGGATGCACATTTTTGTTAGCTGGAATTTGACAGATATGGGAAGAAAAATCAGGAATATATATTTAGAAACTTTCTAACTTGGAATTCCAAGGACTGGGAGGAACAGGGGAGAGACAGATTGTCTTTTCCCGTTGAACTTTTCCAAACACAGGTACTATACCTACTTGCTAAAGTCATTCAGATAGTTATAGGCATACCAAGGAGCTGCCAGAATGTTGGTGCAACCATTTAATAGTGAGGTATTCTGCTCATCCTAAATAGTGTAGTCGGAGGACAGAGTGTCCGTTGCCTCTTTCTGCTGCCATGCCTATGTGCTGGTTTTGTAAGTGTCTAAAAGAAGGTTAGCACTGGAAAAATTACTGACATTATAAGGCGGGATGGCACAGCATGTCACTTACTGCATTGAATCACAGCCTACATGGACTGCGTACGAGAGCACCTCAAATGTGCTGCTGTCCTCATCATCTAAAGCAGACTCTGAACTTTACAATTTAGAAATGTTAAATAATGTAAATCAGCCTCGTCTCTAGCATAGTAATGATGTTAGGCATAAGAAAAAGAGCTTATCCTCTTGAAGAACATTATCTTCAGTCTTGAATGAAATTGTTTATGTTTTGATAAATAATTTATTAATTTTAAAAATGTAATTTTCATTAAATAAAAAAAATATTTATGTTAGATCAACCTATTTCATATTAAATTTGGGGAGAGACTCAAAATTCAAAAATCCTTTACGAGCCTTCAGCTCATGATACCATTTATTCTGGGAGACAGTTCAACTCTCTCCTGTGCCCAGACAGTTTGGATCCATGAATACTGTTACGTGTTATGGGCTGTCCAGGGTGACAGTGATGAGGAAGCCTTATTTTCATTTCAGCAGTTATTGGAGGCACTG
The DNA here is from genome assembly GCA_013397755.1 of Cnemophilus loriae. Lineage (NCBI taxonomy): Eukaryota > Metazoa > Chordata > Aves > Passeriformes > Corvidae > Cnemophilus > Cnemophilus loriae. Next base: position 1,628,072 of record VZTF01004992.1, on the reverse strand, counting down.
GGCAAATGTGCCAAAGCACTGAAGGATGTGTGTTCAACATACACATCCTACACTTTGGAACATTGAAATGTGAAGAGTAGAGGGAATTGGCAACAGTATGAAGACAGTAGACTATACAAATGCTTCTCTTTCCATATTTGTACCCCTTAACATGTTATTTAGAACTATCTTTCAACCTGGGTGAATTGGATTCAAATTTCAAGGGAGAGAAGAAGAAATTGAATTCAGTCTCCTGCAGTCTGGATAGGGGCTGTGACTACTAGGTTATTCAATCAAAGAAGGGCATTGTTCTCACTGTATTTATTGTATCTAAGTTTTGCCCTTCATTTCCCTTTCTCTCTTTAAAGATATCATTTAGCATAACATAAATAAGATGTTTTGCTTGTGTTTTCAGTTTGAGTAAAAAGCATGCACACAAATATGTATGTGCATATACATATGGATACAGGTAAAGTGTTTGTATTTATTTGTGTGTACACAGTTTTGTTGGTACAGTGGTAACAGCTCATTTGTTCTGGTAAATTTTTAAATTAGCAAGGAAAGCAAAACATCACTTATAGCACCATTCTTGTATATCCAATAATGAACACCATCCTAAAGCTTCCAGTTGCCTAAAGAGTTTATAAAATTATATGTTGTATAATGAAATTACATGCAATTATTGCAGTGTCCAAAGACCCTAAGGATTGAATAATGAATTGCTAATTTGAAATATTTATAAAAAACAGTTGAAAGAAAAACCTTCTTGCATAGTTTAAGGTAGATAAGGAAACCTCTCTGAGGAAAAAAATCTGATAAAGTGGGTGCATTTAGGAAAATATGTTTAGTGCAGCACTACAGTCTAAAATAGATGCTGTATGCTGCACATAAACATATTAATTTGTCAGCAGTTTCTCAGTGCCAAAATACTTGGCAAAGTTTTAAAAGAGCTATACTGTAGTCTGAGTGGTATGTTGGCAAGATGTCTGCACTTGTTCTACTATTTCAGTATAGTTTTACTTACCTCATAAGGAAATAAACATGATTACTTTTTCAGTTATTGTAATGTCTATCTTGTCCTTCTCCAAAATGTCTAAACTCTGTCTTCCAAGCACCTAGGTCCTATATCAGCAGCTAAAATAAAAAATAAAAAAAATAATAATAATAAAAAAAAAATCTGTCAGCACCCAACCCACGTTCAGAGTAAAGCAATTAATTTGATGGGTTGACAGTTGAAAAAGGTAGCTTCTGACAGACATCCAGTGTGATGCCAGCCAGAATGATGCACATTGTAACACTTTCCTTAAAAGGGAAAGTAAATCAGACATCCCAAAGGCAAGTCTTTTGTATTCCATTGAAGCTTTTAGGTATTAGTGCATCTTTGTTGTGTATTCCTGACAAGCCGTAAAGAATTCTACTGTACCTAAAACACATTTGAATAGAATTCACAAAAGGCTGTATGCAAATCCCACTCAGGAGAGCCGAAGAGCCAGGCAGAAGGCAAGGAAAGCAGCAATGCATTGCTCAGTCCCAGAACAGCTGTGCAGACCTCTGTAGCTGACAAGGACAGTGGGGACAGGGAGCAGGTTAGCAGAGCAGTATTCAGCCCATTATGCTCCTTTCAAAGTCCATTAGTTACTATAGTCGTTAAAGCATCATAAGTTAGTGCTGCTCTTCTATTTTTTACAAATGCTCGTGCATGAAAAGAAAATTATCACAGAGTTGGTAACCTTCTGTGTTTTTTGGTTGAATTTTGGTTGAAGACTTAGAAATCACATAGATCAGAAAAGCTTACTACATTCTTAGTATCTGCATCTTGAAAACCTCCCACATCTACTTTTTTGAGTCCAGGTCTCAGGAGAGTGAAGAAAGTAGTATGAACAGCTACCTCAAAGACCTGATTTTTATGAAGGACACAAGTCTTTAGAGTACGAAAGGGAAAATTTGTGTGTTTTTAAACAGAGGGATAAACAGCCAGTATTAAATGTAAATGCTTTTTATAGACATTGTCTTATATGAAAAAAAAAAAAGACAAACCAAACAAAATCAAAAGTTAGATAAGTGCTTTAGATAAGTGCTTAAAATACCTTTGCTAGAAGACAAACTGGCTAAAGCTCTTTTAGAAACTGTTGTGGTGCATGGAAGAACCATTTTGAAATGGAATAAGGTTCACAGCCTGTGAATATCTCTGTGTCTCTTGTGTTACTAAGGGAACACTAAATTGAGAGACAGTTGTGTTGCCCAGCAGATTCGTGCAGAATCTACACAGTCACTCTAGGATGGCTTTTAGCCATTTGGAGACCCTGCACTACCTCTTCTTGGTATAAGAGCAAGAACATTAGTGGGATTCTGTTATGGAGTCATCCCAAATATACTGTTTCCCTTTTGTGACAGAGGTAAAAGACAATAAAGTAAATGGAATTTTAATTACACAATGTCAAGCTGCATTTCAGACCTAGCCAGGAATAAATCTATTCCCTCAACTCTTCAGAAGTTATGTCCAGATGATAAACAAGTGCACTAAAATACTAATTAACTATAAGATTTGTGTCTTATTACAACCATGTTTCAGTTTACAGTATTCATTTGGAAAATTTAGCAAGATAGAGCATTGAGATTGATTTTTGCTATCTTAGTTGTTCCTAGTAGCCAGCCAACCAAGGTTCATTAGAAAAATCAGGGATTTACATGTAAATTGTTCTGTACACTTGCAGACCCACGTGTAGGAAGTTACAGTAACAACTTTATCTTTAAAAATAGTATGGCTTTCACACTGATTAATGTTCTTGTACATATAAACTCTGTGATATTGGAAGTTTGTGCATCGGGATTTTTGCAAAATTTGTACTTTTTCTTCCTATAATCTGGAGCAAACCCTCCTCTCAAGCTTATCTCCCAGGTCCATTAACACAATGCACCGTTGGTTATATTACTGTTACAGGTATTGAGATTTGGCTCAAGGCACTTAAGAAACCAAGATTGAATCAAATTCAATATTTGAGTCTTAATTCTTTGGGATATTTAGCAGTGTTCCAAAAAATATCCTCTTATAAACATTATTGTGACAAAACCTCGTATGTATTTCTGTACGGATTTTGATTAGATTGTAAGCACTAATGGTCCTCCTTTAGCAAAGAACTTAAACCCATATTTAACCTCAAGAACCTAAAAAAAAGAATATCTTAAAAGGAATGTGTGTATGAGTATCTGTGCACACAGACGCATTCACGCATGTAGATACACTTATAATTTAAGGTCTTTGTTGTCTGTGTGTATAATCCCCTCTACAAATCTCAACACTGCAAAAGGTTTAGAAAAGGTTTACCAGGCAGTGAATTGCTCAAGTCCACACAAAGTTACCTGATACTCAACCATTTGAAAGTTAGAATATTAATATTAAAGACATCATACATCTCACACAACCCATATAATAAACCTCTGCACTACTCTCGTCCAGAAAAAAAAAGAAGATTTTAGCAACCAGCAACCTTAGGTCCTGCCTCCATGTATATATATATTTACAAATTTTTACTTTACAGCAAGATGTTTGCTAAACAAGAGTACTACAGGGGCTAATCACTGAATAAGTGAATCAACTGATACATTTTGGAATGAAATCATTCCTGTTTTACAAGAAAATTCTTGTTAAATCTATAAGAAGATTCTTATTTTTAAAATAGCCTTGCATATATGCATAAACTTTTGGCCAAAGCTTAGCAGTCAACTAAAATGTATATTTGATGATCTCTTTCTTTCTTTTTTATCCCAGGAAAGAGTTATACTGGTTTTATCCTGCAGTTGTCAAAATGTGTTGAATCATTTTCAGCTAGAATGCTAATAGATGTAATTTCTCCATAATACAGAGATTTTAACTGGTTTATTAGTGAAGTTAGGTGAGTTTGCTCATATTTTGTAATACCAAAATAATACAGTCCATGGGAAAGCTGTTTTGGATATATGCAGTGACTGCCAAGTAAACTCTGTGTTGTGCAATGTTCTAGGGAAGATGAGTAGTTGATTCTTCAATGCAGTGCACAAAAAAGAAGTACAATGATACTTCCATCATTATATCTTCTTTTTGACCTCACTATATTCCTCCTATCTTGTGACAAATCACCAGTTTGTGGACTTCCTGACCTGGGTGCTTAATGCTCAATATTCTGATTAGCAGACTTTAATTAACTTTTCTCTGTGAATTTGCCTACTTGCTTTTCAAACACATTGCAGTTTGGTATCCAGTGTGCATCACTGGATGCGTTTTAACTGGCGTTAAAATCGGCGTTTTGCACTGGCGTTTTAACTACGCGCTGTGTGAAACAACCTTCTTTTTGTTTGTTTTAAAGTTTACACCTGATGATTTCCTTCGTGAGCCCCTTGGGTTTTCTGCTATTAAATTTTTTAGATAATAGTTGTAATTCATCATCATTACCCATTTCCTTCTCTGTGTGTTACTTCCTCCTTCCCCTGTTGTCTTCCTTCCACTCTTGGAATATTACATTCATGCATTGCTCCTTGTAATGAAGCTGTTCTTCAACTCTGATAGCATTTTGTGTCTTTCTCAAGTTCTGCTATATAATTTTTGTAGTACTGTAACCTGAGACCCTGTGTTGTAAAATGGAATAATAAATTGACAAAATATTTTTTTCCGTGGTTTTTCAGCTGTTTTTGATTTCTTTCTGTTACTCTCTTGTACTGTTTTTGAGCCTGAGCTCACTAGCTCAGTAGCCAATGGTCTTAAAAAAGTAAATATCTACAGTGAGGCTAGAGTCTGTACCTAGGTGACACCTGATGCAAGGGTCTTTATGGTGTATGTGTTGTTCCTGAGGGTTTTCCTTAAATTTATAATTTTGAATTGATCTACATTGATTTTATTTTTTTTCAATTCATTTTAATTCTTTCTCTTTTGATGCAAATTTTAGATTTATTTCCTTCAGAGAAAATCCTCAGAGACGTTTTGGGTCGCACCATGGCTACATTAGGTCTTGTTATCTCTGCCCGTGAATTGAGATGATTCGATGCACTGTCTAAATCTCAGAAGGCTTATTAGATCATGCCAAGTTTATTATTTTTCAGGTACACTTTTATTCTGCAAATACATTGCTTATGATCACTTCAGAGTGTAAAGTGAAGTCGCAGTCAACAAAGAACAGCTGGGCCATTGTACTCCAGCAACACTTTCTGTGCACTTTTCTTGGTTTATGGTAGCATACATCCTAGTTCAGATGTGTTGCCATAGCAAGAAACATTAAATATCCTTTGTTCAATTCACTCTTTTCTTATCTTTCCTCTCTCTCAAGCCATCAACTCTGGAGAGCAATTTAGCAGGAATATAACCTTGATTGTGTTTGTGTTGCTGATACTGATAGGAGTGAGAAGAGTAGCCCCATCCTACCTTGTTTATGTTGCTGCTTAGACAACACATGTGACAAACAAGCTTTAAAATTTCCCTCAAATATTTGATATTATATGATTCAGTGCAGGGCTGCATGCTCACTTTTAAGTTTTATATTAGTTGTATTATTTATGTTCATGAGTCTATGTTTGTCCTAGCTGCTGATGGAATCTTTTGGATGATCATTTGAATGAAAAATTTGTTTGTTTGGCTGGTTGGTTTTTATCTCAGCTTATAAGGGACATATATTTGTTACAAAGTATTTCTTTTCTACTTTCTGCATTGGAAGATACTTGCACACATTTCCTCAGCATAAAGAATTGTTTCAGTGGGGTCACGGCCCTCAGAGTTCAGCTGGCTGTCAGCATTCCAGCTGAATGGCATCTGCACTTACATCCTGCTTCAAGGGGAAATGCAAACAATCATGCTGCTTCAGGAACAAAAATCTCAATATTTATGTTAAAATCATTTTTGATTAAAAGCCAATTACGCTGAAGATGATGCAAATCTGTCCTGCTTTTTGTTTAGGCAAATCCAGAGATAAAAGCTCTGGATGGAAACCCGCTCTTCTGTTCCTCATTGAACTATCTGTAGTTTTGAAATTTTAGCTGCTCTATAACCCTAATCAGCCACACAGGATGCCAAAATATATGACCATATGAAGGAAGTATGCAGAAGCAGTGACTGTTAGCTACCTCTAAACTGCCAGCTTCCATAATGACTGTCTTGGGCAGTTTTAGGGAGTTCCTGGCTGGTTGTACATCAGATTTGCAGGGGAACTACAGTTTAAAATCTGAAAACTATGTGATTTAGATATTCTCTGGAGAACCAGGAAATAAAATTTTCATCAGGTCTGTGAAACAACTACACTCTCTTGTGGTACGTCCTAAACAGATAAAAAAACCCACATAGTTTGGAATGGCATATCTATGAGATTTGTGTGGGGATCTACTTAGCTGTTCAGTAGCATTCAAATAGTATGAAGGATTTATAGCTCGGTCCTTTCGTGACAGAATAATGCTGAAACTTGCTCTTACATACAGAATTTCCCTATATGTCCATGCTGAAATTGTATGTAATCATGTTCCAAGGAATATTTCATATATAATAATAAAACAGGTTAATATAACAACCTCTGTATATTCAATACTTATTTTAAAAAACAATACCATTTTAATAACTGGAAAAAAGTATAATAGAACACTCACGTCTGTAAAACCAAACACTTCAGCACATAATTAACTTATTTGAATGCTTAAATACCTTTTAGTAAATTATTATGAACAGAAATGGACTGAAGCATAGATTTGAGACTCAGGCTAAAACAATATATTCCTTAGTGCCCGGGAAATGTGTTTCTCTGTTCATGAATAAACATAGCATGCACAGTATGAGACCACGAGAGAAAAATGATATAAGAGGAAAAGATCCTCCTGCAAAATAAATGGCCTATAATGTAAAATAAACATAAAACAGCAAATGGAAGAAATAAAAAATAAGCAAACTACAAGACTCTTGTATCATTGAATCAAGCAGACACATAAGGCCTTCTATTCTGTTTACACTTTCATGGGGTGATTTAATCAAGCTATCTACATAGCTATCAGAGTACTTTTATTTTTTCTTCATTTTTGCTATTAAGATCAGAAATGAGGGCTGCTTCCCCCCTTCCTCCCCCCATCCCCAAATTGAATTGAAATTCCCATGTAGGTCAGTTGATTTTGCCATATGACATTGTGTGTAGGCTAAAAGATTAAAATGGCAAAAGAGATGTACCAAGTTTTTCTTTCCCTCATTGCTCATTTCATGTGTCCATTCCAGTGAGCAAGGTTTAAATTCTTAATATATCACATCCAAAAACCTGCAAAGAAGTTCGCTGAGAATAAAAGAGAGCAAGGGAAGGATGAGAGAGAAACCTTTGCAGAAAGTCTTCTTTTAGGTAGTTCACGCACATACTAATTTCTATTTTACCATTCCTGATCCTCAGAGGCAGATCAAACTTGAAAGAAGACTGAATTCAAGTACTATTTTTGCTACTTGAACTGAGCACATTGCATAGCTCTTATCATCTTCAAAGGTTGCCTCCTTCTTTATGAATAATGTGTCCTTAAAGCAATGTTGTCAAAATAAAAAAGCAGGTAAGTCACTGCACAATTATAATTGTTACTAGTAGTAAAGGGCAAGGGTGTTTTGGCTTCTTTGAAGTAAATTTTTAGATTAAATGGATAAGCCGTGGTCCAAGAAACAATTAGAAACAGAAATTTTAGTCCAATTATTCTAATCACAAAACCCCTCTCTAATTAGAATTGATTATAAACTGGAAAGTTGAATTCAAATAAACTTCATGGAATTCAAAGGTTACTTGAATATCAATTCAGATTAAATATTTCAGGAACTTCTCTGACAATATTGTGAGAATTTCAAGCCATACATCTAAACAAGTTTTTTGTTATCTTCCTATATCTTCTTTATTTGCATCATTTAAATTTGGTACTACATATCAGTGTGTGCAATATTTGCATTGCCTATTAATCCAGAGCTTTGGGCAAAAATAGTCCAATATAATTTTTCTGGATTTTTCCTCTAATTATTTTCTTTTTCACTTGAAAAAAAAATATTTTTAAAAAGCTGAAGGCTTAAAATGTGATCAGTAAATCTGCCATGCTGTGAGGCAGTAAAAAACCTAAGGGGTAGATTTAAAGATATATCTAAGAAACTTATTTTCCTTTTCAATGAGAGCTGGGACCCTAAATTCCTCTTGACCAAAATCTTATTCATATGCACAGATTTAGAATGCAGAATCAATCACTTAAAACTGTCCAGGTCTTCTGAATTGGAACTTATAGAGCTATTGAACGTTGAGGTATTTTGTTTTAATCTTCTATGCAAACCCAGAATTTTTAAACTCTCTTCACATCAGCACACATTTACTTTCAATTAACCTGAGAACTCTATTTTCTATGACCAATTCTAATAATTAATATTGCCCTAAACATAATTTTCCTGCTCTAAATTTAACCAAGATTTCAGAGGCATTAAATTTAAAACTAACAGCCCAATCTTAGGAAAGGTTGATTATCTTTTCTGTTCAAGAGATTTAGAATAGACATGTCATAAGAATTAGAAAGAAGGATTCAGATAAACTAATGGCATGTGAAAAACTGAAAGTATAGAGTCTACAGTGGTTTTCATCTTGTAAAATAAAAATAAGGTCACATTTACAAAATAATATTTGAGGTGTTTAAAATGTATTAGATTTCAACAGAAGAAAAGTCCTTATCTACAACGTAAGGACAGTAAACGGTCCTAGATTGATATCATCGTTTAACCCCAGCCAGCAACCAAATACCACATGGTCACCCTCTCACTTCCATACCAATGAGATTAGGGACAGAATTGGAGAAGTAAAACGTAGATAACTCCTGTACTGAGATAAAGTCAGTTTAATAGGAAAAGCAAAAGCCACTCACACAAGCAAAGCAAGGAATTAATTCACTGCTTCCCATGGGCAGACAGAGGTTCAACCATCTCCAGGAGAGCAGGGCCCCATCACACCTAACAGTGACTCGGGAAGACAAACGCCAGCAGTTCAAACATCCCCCCCATTCCTCTTTCCCATGCTTTATATACTGAGCATGATGTTCTGTGGTCTGGAATGTCCCTTTGGTGAGTTGGAGTCACCTGTCGTGGCTGTGTCTCCTTCCAACCTTCCAAGCACCCCCAGCTTCCTCTGCAGTGTGGCAGTATGAGAAGCAGAGAAGGCCTTGGCCGTGGGTAAGCCCTGCTCAGCAATAAAAAAACAACTCTGTATTATCAACCTTGTGTTCAGCACAAATCCAAAACACAGCCCCATACCTGCACCTGTGAAAAAATTTCACTCTACCCCAGCCAAAACCAGCGCAATCAAGTACTTTAATATCTTTTCTTGGTCTGTTCAAATGTTGGTCAAGAGCTATGGTGACTTTCAAGATGTTGGATCTCACATCTAACTGGAGGATATTTTGACTGGTCCAATGGAAGGGCTCTTTGTACTGCCTCATGCCTGCTGTTGTGACTTATAAACAATGGTACGGCTTGCTCAAATCATAGCCACCCTTTGGGAGTTGCACTGAGTCTCAAAACACACTTTCTATGTATTCCTCCAGATTCTATTTGAAGGGGAAAATAAAAAGTAAAAAACACATGTCTAAGCAGCTTCATGCAGCCCTATTCACATTCACATCAACTACTCTCTTCAACTTAGTTATTTCAAACACTTGTGGAAACCTTAGACAGCTTCTGGATAACCATAAGTCTGAGATGGGAGATGAAACTCTTAAACTTGCTCCAGAACTTAAATAGGTAGGAGGTATGCAGTCAAACTGGTTCAACGAGAAGGAATAAAAACCCAAATGGTCTTATTCATCTCAGTCCTGCTTAGATAGCTTCTGCACAACAGATATTTAGTAACACTCCACTCAGCTTCTCTCCACTACATTAGACACATCAGAGCCAAGTCAGACTGTCTCTGAGCCCCTGGAAAGCGTTAATTGACAGGAACCTGAAGAGGTAAATCCTTAGGGTCACAAAGGATAGCAGATAGCCTATCACTACAGACAAGGTAAAATAAAATTACATTTAGTGTTTGTGTTAGGTCAATCAAATTACTTCCCAATGGATTGTAAAGCACTAAATAAAGCACTACAAAGCAATACTAGAACCTCTTAGTTAGTCTCAACTTATACTTAGTTCAAAGAAGAAATGTCTGCAGAACGAAAAAGTTGTATATGCTGCCTGCCTCCTTTAAAGAAATAGACAGAATAAAATAATACACATGGCAAAACTTGTTCTGACTAATTTTTATTTTCCTAATTCTTAATTTTATTGCTATTTTCAGAATGTTGATAGCTTGAACTTTATTTTTCTGACTTTTACATGATGCACAAAGAATAACTTAAAGGATGAATGTTACTTTGCATGTGGTCTACATAGAGAAGAACAAGGAATTACTAGTTGACCAAAGAGATTAATGTAGGCTAATTGCAAAAGTCAAAGAACAAATGTTCAGAAATACTTTCCACGTAATTCCTAGTCTTTCTGCCAAGTTTTGCTGGTTTTATTTTCATTTTATTTATTTTCTTTTATTTTGAAAATGATCTCCTGACTTTTGAAGGTAATATTAATATGTTATACTTTTTAATACGATCTTTAATTTTTTTTATTATAGTAACATTAACAATAATAGTGGTGTTTAAGAAGAGTAACACAATTATTGCTTAAAGAAATAGAAGGAATAATGAATGTTTAGCCTTTTGTACCTTATTAGACCTGTAGCCTGTATTCTTGGAGTAAGCAATATAAGAGGGAAAAAAAAAATTAAAAAACTCTAATAACTACTTAACTTTCCTAAATAATTTGTTTGTAACTAAAAGTAATTTTATGTGAACTTGCATGCTTCAAGCATAATAAATGGATTTCCATGAAACAATGTATGCCTTGTCTGTCACAAGACACAAAGAACAGTAATTGTAGCATCCTCTGAAAGCATCTTTGTCTAGGTTACAAGCAATTATTTTTGACAGTAAGCAGGTAGTCTTCTGATAGATCTGCATGGAGACAGGTTAGACCCACAATGAAGCAGTTAAAAATGTGTATGGAATAAATTTCCTTCATGTTTCCCCCCGTAAAAGGGGTGGATGTGCATCAAGCCATGGTCTGCTCCGAGACAGACAAATGCAGGGTGTATGTTGAACATGGATAAATCCAGCCCTTCTTCACCCAGTCTTCACCAACCTGTAGGTCTGGGGACAGCTTCTATGCAAAAATAGTGGTAATTATTATTAAGTTTCTTCTTGGTTTGAAAAGAGGCAGAAGCACAGTGGAATCAGGAATCTCACACAGGGCTTTCATTTCAAGTTCTTTTGCCCAATGCTATACTGCAGACATCCCTAGTTATTTTAGCTGTTTTGGGTGTGAAAGGAAAAAAAAAGAAGAAATGAGAAAAAAGGCAAAAAGCTTACCTTTAGTATTTCAAGAACTTATAATTTATATAAACAGACAACAAGAAAATGGCTAACTATAATAATACAACATAAAACCTCGATTGTGGAATAACTTGTATGAAGGGTTAATTCTTTATTTACCTGCTGTAGTTTAATTTGCATGGTATAAAAACAAAGTCCAAGGCCAGGACCAGAACTATGGCCTTCCCTATACATACATGCAGTTTTTCTATTGGTACATATGGAGTACCAATATGGGCATTAGACTAGGGAGTAGACAACCCCGGATCATGTTATGCCCTAGGAACCTGATACCTTGGCAGGGACTCAACGCCTGTTCAAGTTCTCCATCAGCTCAAGGACACACATTGCACTTGTGTATAAAATGGGGTGAAGGGAAGAGCCTGGGAAATGAAGAGCTGGCTCCATGATGTGTCAGCATTTGCTTATTCTTTATATAGCATAACATATGGCAAATTCTGTTTTCTTCCCCTCCCATTCTCTGTATTGAAATTATTTTCTACAAAATGATGAAAGGCATAAATGCTCTTGGCTGCAAGCCTCCTTTATTGAAATGGGAGTGGTAGGGGGAGAGGAGGGTGATGACTGCAAAGAAGTTCAATGTAAAATGAAGACATTATTCTCAAATTATTTTTTCATGTACTTAGAGTATAAAATGTGAAGATTATTCAGGATGTCCTATTTTGATAATTATTCTCTTTGTTCATACTACTGTAATACAGCAGTGAGTGCATTATACCTCTTTCCTGATACAAGTCCATATTTTATGCAAGCTAATAACTTCAAAGTACAGTGCAGGTTGTTCAAATCACTTTTATTATACAGAGCATATTCAATATAGCATAGAAATGTTTGCCTACTAAAGTGTCTTTTGTAATGGATTGTATTGACTTTGCTGGTTTTAAACTAAATATCAACCATAAGGTAAGAGTGGGAAGGAACAGATGGAGAGTTCATTTCTCAAAATGTATTGGAATCAAAATACATTATTTAAAATTCATACCCAAATGTGGCTCTGAGAAATTATAAATGATAACTCTACACTATTTTTATAGTGATGCATCTGATACAGTATTAACATGATGATTGTGTAACAATGACAGTAAAGAAATAATACCTGTGTGGTATTATTAGTGTTATTGTTGCAAATATATAGCTGCTGTCTTACACAAGGAAACAGGACTGAATTTGAAAAAGGAACCTGTGTGTCATTTTTGAGGATTGGAACCACAGCAGTTTCCAAGAAGCAGTGAAATATTTTATTAACGATGTCATCATTTAAGTCATTAATCTTGTTCCCATTGCAGTGACCCTGTGTACATGCATTGTATTGTCCCTGACTCATACTAACTCAGCTTTTGGGAAAAAATTCTTACAAAGTATCTATTAATAAGTCTTTCATCTCATCTTTTTTCAGATACGTGTATCTTACTGTCTACACCTCAGATATTACTACTTTAGCCTCTTTTTCTAGTCAGTGGAAATAACTGGGCTCACACATATTAGGATTTGTTGCTTATCTATTTTATATATGTAAACATATAGGATAATGGGTGAGTTGCACATATAGTGTCAGTTTAAATCCGTTGACTCTGAAGGGAGCCTTGATGGCAAGCTCAAACAGAAATATTTACAAAGACATCTATGTTAGATCAGATGAATCTGATCTTCTGCATCAGTACAACAAGTCTTTGATAAGAAAATGGACAAATATGTGAGCTTTCCTGAAAAGGGCCAGCTTCAATGCTACGTAAAAGACTTTTTATTTATCCTGTAGAGGTCTAATTTGTGGAAACATTTAACTTACAGAAAATGAACTACAAAGTCGAGGCAAGAATTTATGCAGGGAATGGTGCATTTATCACAGAAATGGACCAAATAGTTTTTGGCATCATATTGCTGGGTTGAGGGATGCTGGGTGATTTTTTATTTAATTTTCATCCCACATCAAACTGAATTAAAAACACCACGGTTAGTAAAGTTAAAGGCAGAGATCATTTATGTGTTCCTCCAACCACTGTATATAATCACCTACATTTGTATTCTGCCAGAAGATTACTTCTCACAAATTATACATTCAGTCAGTGTCCAGCAATCTCTTCCAGTAATCTTCAGCATGAAAAATACACTGCACTGAATTAAAAAATTGGTAGTTAAGTATCGAAATATCTCATGGAATTTAGCCTAAATTTCATGATGCTTTGCTTGTATACATCCTTCATACAAAGTGACGTGAAAGAATGTAAGCTTTTTTCTTTCTTCTTTAGTATGGAAGTATCCTGGTTTATTATTTTTAAGTCATTTTTTTGACTGAGCAAGGGACTGAAAGCAAGGCTGCTTACAGAGAAGCCAGAGAAGTTTAATATATATTAAAGAATAACTGTAAAATTTCCTACTCCTCACCTGCCATTTTGGGGAAGGTACCATGTAGAAGCTTCCGAGATATCTTGAAACTGAAATACTCTATTCGCGTGGTTCTACACAAGTCAGATACACCACCTGGACTCCCAAAAGCGTGTTAGACAGAAGTCAGGCACTGCTCTGAATACATGGCTTTCTAGCTGGTACATGGCATGGTCTTCCTTCTCTCCTAAGTGGGAAAGGCTGCTGGCAGCCCTCCTTGCTGCCAGTGCTGTGCACACCTTGGTCACCACCAGCATGGTCTGTAGAGGCAGGAGGTTCAGGTCCCATCCTGTGCCTGGCTGTGTAAAAAGGAGCTGCCTGTTCTGCAAGGTAAGAGGTCTGACCTCTGAAATGTTCAAGTCTCTTGTGCTCCAGATATGATCGGAAAACCTGACAAGTCCTGAGATACTTTTTCTGATTAAATTTTTATGAAATAGATTCATTTCCCAGAAATCAGTCATTCCCATGGTCAACATTTTCAAATAAAGAAGCACCTCGGGAAATTCCTGACCAGCTTCACTAGCCAATAGGCTTTGTCTGAGTTTTGGAGTGATAACCTTGTAAATTAATTTTTCATTTTAATTTACAATATGTTTTTATTTTACACAAGGAACAAAAGATGAGGTCTCTGTAGTTAATTTAGCACCTGTACATTCTCAGAAATTATAATGAAACACTGCACGATTCAGCCTTTATAGGGCAGTGAATTCTAATCCTGTTAGGGTGGTTCTTTAATTAAAATGTCTATTAACTTTTCTGCAGTTAATGCAATTATGGATTTATTACTTCTTGCCATTCTAGGAATAGGTTTTATGATCCAATAATATTGAATTTATAAAATCCTACCTTAGCTAAAGAATAACTCAACTGAGTACCATGCCTATGAAGCTATCCACTTCCAGGAATAAAGTGTCTGTTTAAAACTACTTGAATAAACAACATGTAATTAAAGGACATTGGCCTTACATCCTGGAGTTACATTCCTCCTTAAAATGTAAAGGACTATATTATAATTTAATTTTCTGTCATTGTGTATCTTTTATCACACTTCCCGTGGATCTAGGATACCTCTAGGATATTTTGCTTTACACAATGTATTCTGTCAGGTTAATTGTTAAGCATTCAGAGAACTTTCATAGTTATGTTTCTTTTCTTTTAATATGTGGAATACACCGAATTTCCCAACAAGTCTTAGGGTAATCTCAAAGCATATTTCTCTTTTCTTTAAATCTAAGAAAATCTTTAAAATTTTCTTCTGTCCATATGTACTATCATTTTATAAAGTACTCCTCAAAAATAGGCAATAGTGAAAAATAGCTAAAGGGTTGTGCTACTCCCTTCCAGGATGAGGAGGGAAATCGTAACATCGAAAGCATCGAAAAGAAACATGGCTGAGATCTTACACAGAGTGTACAACCTGACCTGTAATCCCCTTATGGTTCAGTGTTTACCATTAACACTTCATACAGCATCAGTAGAGTTGGAAATTAATGTGTTAAAACACTGGATTTCAGGATTTTTATAGCTCCCCATTTGCAGTTAATACATTTTGTATTAGCCCTCAGTGTGAAGAAATCATAACTCTATATACCAAGGGATAAACTCCAACTTAAATTACTGAAAGCAGTACCTAGCGACTTGAATATATGTACTAAGATGCCCACTCTATCGCTTTTTCACAGAAAACTGAGCTTTCATAATATTACTACCCTGACTTGAAACACTTTTTATTTCTAAAAATGTGATTTCAGACAAAAAAGTGGGAAAGTGCAGCTCTCAAACACATCAGGGGCTTGATCCAATATAATAGCTAAGACAGAAAATTATTTCACATAACGTTTTAATAAATTTCCTTAGAGTGAATTGCATTGTTTTATGAGTGCAATTTTGTCATGTGACAAGATTTAGCATAATGTAAATACCAAGTTGTGCAGTACAATATACATGTCATGGTTGTGCCGCTAGTCAGAAACATAAGATTATGTTCCACAGACACACAGAACCAGTGCCCAACAATAAAAAATTGACATTTTCTCATATTGCACAGAACCACTGTCTGGAAGATACTTGAATATCTCTTATGTAGTCCAGGAAAGGAAATCTTTGATCAGATGTGCACTGAGGCTGGAGTTGGAAAGACAGATATGAAGTTGTGTTTTATGAAGGTAAATTGGGGTTCTTTCCCTTTCTTAAAATGATAATTTAGAGTTTGGCAGTCACTATGCATTGCATTATGTAGTTTTAGAGATCTTGAAGAGGAAATTATTTTTAATGATAATTTGAGTTTTGGCCACCTTGGGAAGTATACCTTTTCAAAAGTTGTGCATTAATTTTTGAATACTTAGGAAAAATAAACTGTCAGCTAAGTCTTTATAAATTGGCATGCTCTGACTGCAGAGAGCAAATTAGTTGTGCTTTCCCTTTCCTGTGTTTGTAAAGGAAAATGAAATGGCAAATGAAATGGCAAAAGGTTCTCTTAAGAAAAAAGCAGAAGTAAATAGGGTAGAGCTTGAAAACCAGACACAGTTTTCAGCAACTGTGCAAAATGACACCATTTTGGTTTTCTTTTCAAGCAGAGAACTAAGAGATGCTTTAGCATTCTGGAAACAGAACTACCCAAAGTGGAACATTCCCAGGGCTTTTCATAGCAGAGGAACAGCAGTAAATGACACAAAATGTTTCTGCACAGGGATCTCTAACTTTGTATTCAGGCAAAAATATTGAAGCCTACTCGTTGATAGTGAGCGGGGGTACACTGACTCATGCACTGGTGGTTTTGAAAGATAGGGTCTAGCTGGAATGGGTAGGGAAGTGGTCATAAGATTTTTTTCCTGATGCAGGCATGTTGCAGATGACATGGGAACAGGTACAGGAATTTTAAATATATGCCTTCGTTAAGAACTATTTGGTAATGCACCATGTTTTACAGCAATTTAAGACCATGTGATATATTTATATCAGAATTTTATACAGTGGGGTAGCATCCATGACAGCATCTTAAATATAATTCAGTAAACTCACAGTCTTTGTAGGCTGATGGAAAGTAATTACTGTTTACCACTACTTACACTATGTCTTTTCCAGGAAGACATCTCCTACAAAGAGATTTATCCTTTCAACATACTCTGTAATAGCTCTGGAAGTTGATCTTCAATAGAGTCCATAAGGACAAGCTGATAGAAACTTAAAGCATGATTAAGCCAGGTAGAAAATGTAGCTTAAGGATGGATGGATTGCAATATCTAACTCCAGTTCTTCTGCTTGCCTTTGTTCCAGGCTGTGACTAAACCAAGATAAAAAGCCAAAAGCATTTTTCTCTCTCTCTCTCTTTCTTTTTTTTTTTTTTTTTTAAATATAAAAATCTTTCTAATTGCTCTACTAGATTCAGGTGAGCATTGTCTGCTGCCTTTCCTCATGAGTTAGGAGGAAGCTTGGAAAATCAAGCAGCTTTTATTTCAGCTGTGGAACACAGTCGACCCTTGCTAATCTTTCCTGTGTAAATGATATATGATAGGTAGGAAACAGTGGTAGAGTAGGAAGAATGTGAGTGTAGTTGCATACACAGTGTTGATTTTCTTCCCTAAACTTCATTTTACTGATGATGGTGGAAACCAATAACCAAATACCTCATCCATATTTCTTGGAAAACATCAAGCAAAAATTGCCAGTGTGGACCTTTTCTGATAGTGCAGGTTTGTCATTTTTGACCGCAAAAAATACACAGATAGTGCGCAGCTAAGTGGTAAAAGCTCTTCTGCCTGTTATTACCAGCTTAGAATACTCCTAGTGATATGTTCTATTATAAGCAAAACAATTTAATGAAACTTTCTATCACTAATTTCATAGATATACATTCTGCTTTTATATACTCGAATAGAAGACTAATTCAATATATATGGAGCTGCCAATGTTGTACAGCAGAATCTAGTCTCCACACAGCAATTAATACCTAAAATTAGAAACTAGCATTATGTAGGGTTACAATACGATATTATAGTTTAGCTTTTCTCTTTTTATGAATAATTTTAGCCCCAATGCTTTAAAACATGCAAAATGTCCACGAATTTAACTGAGCCAAGGGGAACAAAAAAACACCAAGGAAAAGGGTAATAAATAATCGTGCAAAAGTCATCCAACCTACAGGTGACAGCAAACTCATCCTAAGGGAAAGGACAAAAAAAAAGAAAAACATATTAACATCAGATATTTACATCTCTATGCAAAAGGGAAAAAACATCCATATCATCCATTCTTAATGATCATATTGTCCTTTCACTGTTGTGTGTGCTATGTTTTTAAAGACAGGGTCATTATATTTTATTTTGCTTCTGACCGTAGATAAGATTTGTCAGAAAAATGTTAATAATTTTGCTTTTTTTTCATAAAAATATAAACAGGAAATTCCTATAAAACTTTGCTTCTTCTGTGACTTACAAGAAAAACAATCATCTCATTGACTTCAATGCGAAGATATTTTTGTGTAATAAGCATATAAAGAATATATTAGGTCTAAATTTTACTAGATGTTAGTAACACTGATAGGTTTTTTACATTTGTTTTTCAGTAGTTCACTTTAATCTCCCTCTAACTTCTTTTTAAATGAAAAACAGTAAGGAAAAGGGTTAAGAAATCCTGTGTCTTACAGATCAAACAACCTGTTTACCCTTACTCTCCAGAGCACTTAGGATTTTTTGGATAAAATTCTGCAGGAACTTTACATGCACCACCTCCATGGTGATGGTTTCACCTGAAAATCTGAATGCTAAGTGTAAATTTAAAATTTTATCTATCATATCCTGTGAGATCTCAGTGAAGATTTCTTCACAGGCTTTGTGGAGAAAATTTAGTTCTAGGATACCACTACTTCCTGAGTTACCCATTACAACTTCTATTTTTTTCCTATTTCATTGCAATTTCATGTTTTTATCCTTCAGACTGTGAGCTGTGCATTGGGAAAAGATCAACTTCTCCCAGTTGCTCTGTAAATTTCCACAATTTCATTTCTTATCTCTAATAAGAGCTCTCATGTTATATAATACATTTCGTCTCATGTACTTTTATGAGAAATTTATTTATGCTTAGATTGCTCAACAAAAATTCCTGCCACTTTTCTCCTACTGTCTTTGTTTCTGAGGGGAGAGGAAAAAAGACAGAAATTATGTTAGTTTTGTATTCTCTTTTTGGTGCTGCTACTGATTTACATTCAGTGGGAATTACCTAACCCTTTAGGTCTAAATATTAGTAATTTAAATACAAGCCAAGCATATTATTCTCTTTTTATAGGCAGTTAAACTGTTTCTGTTGGAGCAAAAGTCATGTCATGTCTCTCAGACAACTAATTTAGCCAAACCATGCTGGAGAGGTGCCTAATTCACCCCACTGGCCAAAAGAGAAGTACATTCACCAAAAGAGGAACAAAGTTCAGTAAGGTAAGATTAGGACAGTTCAGACTACACACATTTAATCTTAAGGGCTTCATTTTCTGTGGCATACTTTGGTATAAACTTCCTCAAATACATAAATATTTAATAGAAACTATCACATG
The DNA here is from genome assembly GCA_013397755.1 of Cnemophilus loriae. Lineage (NCBI taxonomy): Eukaryota > Metazoa > Chordata > Aves > Passeriformes > Corvidae > Cnemophilus > Cnemophilus loriae. The sequence goes on along the minus strand of VZTF01004992.1, from coordinate 1,608,751 downwards.
TGGGAGAAAATACTAAGGCAGATAATTAAAATATGTAGTGCATAAATGTTTTGAGTGGGTCAGTTATGACACCCGTTGCTGAAAAACGGAAAAACCTCAAAAAAAGAAGAGAAAAAAATACAAATCATATTGCAATAGAATGCACAGCTATAAAAATATGCTTATTTGTCAAAATAGTAAAAGTTTGAAGCAGAACTGATCAAATACAGAAATATTTTTGCTAAGTGCTGAAACAGTTGGAAAAGTATTTTTTTCTCCCAAGTCCTGCTTTTAATTTCCTTTGATATAAGGTGGCACAAAGTCAAGAAAGAACTTGAAACAAGCTTCACATTAATATTTGAAAAAGGGCACCCAACGTGTTTGATGTGGCGCCCTTCATGCAAATCATGTAGTCTGAGAGAAATCCCAATAGGAAATACGATTCTTTCTTCTTAGCACTCGCTTTTTTTTCTGGTTGATAATAATGAACTTTTCACACTCCCCTTGCAACCCCCCTGAGCTATACAGAAATGAAGTTATTACTCACTAGGTGATGCCTATTTGGGTAGGATTTTTTTGTTGTTTTTTTTATTGATTTTTTTTGTTGTTGTTGAAAGTACAATCTCAGTTCAACACATATTTTGTACTTATTTTTCACAGACTTCTGAACGATAAAACCCAGATGCTTTATCAAAACAATAAAATACCTGCTCTCTCCTAGGATTTTTAAATGTGAAGAAATGTATACCTGATCAAAAATGTCATGATGATATAACATCATGTATTGGTTTGAGCAGGGGGGTGTTAAGGTGTAGCTGACAGTACTGAATAGGTGTAATTTTTAATCTTTAGTACCATGTGTTTTTTAATTTTTTTCAGTTTTAATTATGCTAATAATAGCAAGTTACACCTTTCAGAATTCTCCATTTAAAGTCAAGCTGATTACAACCCATCCAAAATCCATAACAGTGTGGGCGGCAGCATTGATCACATTCCTTCCTTTTATTCTTGTTGTGCATACTTCATTCCTATGTATAGCAACTAATGTATCTCCCACATTACACCACCCACACACTTACTAACACTTTCTGAAGGCATGGGAACCTTTCTCTACAATTTATTTCCAGATTACTTTTTTTAAAATGTCACAGATTAATTCTGGAAATTGTTGAAAGCAGGCCTAAAAAAGTCCAGGTTCTGTAAGAGACCCTAAGGGGAAAGAAGCCCACAGGAGCCCTCCAGCGCAAGCTTCACACAGCAAAAAAACCAAACCAGATATTTCTGATAACGATATTTTCATTACAGGTATAATTATTGTATGATGAGATATTGGCATTGAGAAAAAACTATTAAGATTGTCTAGGAGATAAATGCATTCAGAAGAAGGTTTAGTTTAGGGATTTTTGTAATATTTTCTGACGGAAGAATTTTGCTATGCCTTTCCAACTGAGTCCGCTGCATTGCAGGCTTTGCTCCTTGTGGGGAAATTCAGCTACCCCAGTGTCTGCTGGAGGTACAACACAGCAGCAATCCAGAAGGTTTCTGGAGCACACTGATGATTTCCTGACATATGTGAACCAGGGTCCCATGAAAGGACATGTTCTGCTGTAGTTCACACTTGCAAACAGGGAAGGACTGATCGGGGGGGTAAAAGCCTTAAATGCAGTGACCATGAGACAGCAGAGTTCAAGACACTGAGAGGAGGAATCACAACCCTGGACTTCAGGAGAGTACTCTGGCCTTTTCAGGGATCTGCTTGGAAGAATCCCATTAAGAGACAGTACTGGAGAGAAGAGACATCCAAGGATGGTCCTCTAGCTGGTTCATGTCTTCCACGTTTGAAAATGGTCCACCTCAATACACAAGTCAAGCAAAGAAAATGTCAGGAGACCTGCATGGACAACCAAGTTGCTCTTGACTTAAAAGGAAATGTACAAGGAAGGAAGGAAGGAAGGAAGGAAGGAAGGAAGGAAGGGTGACACAGAAGGAATGAAGAGATGTTGTCTGATCAACTTAGACATTTAAATCTTTTCATGAAAAGATAGGATCAGAAAGCCAAATTCAGACTAAAGAGGAATCTTGCAAAGTTTATGAAAGACAAGATGGACTGCTACAATTACATTAGCAACAAAAGGAAGATTAGAGAAAATCTGGGTTTACTATTGCTTGGGGTAGAGGAACTACTGATAAGAACATAAAAAAGCCCGAGTTTCTCAATGTTTTTTTTCACATCAGTCTTTACTGGTAAGATTTACTTTCAGGAAACTCAAGCCACCGAGACTAGTGGGAAAGTCAGGAGCAACAAAGAGTTGTCTTTGATGTAAGAGTTTCAGGTTAGGATGTATTTAAACAAAATGAATGAACTAAAGTCATGGGGCTGGATGGGATACACCCACAAGTGGTGAGGTAACTGAAAAATGTTATTTTGAGGAGATTATTAATTATCCTTGAAATGTTATGGTGATTGTGGAAGATTCTTGACTCTGCAAGAAAGCAGATGTCACTCCTATCTTCAAGCAGGGCAAGAAGGAAGATTCAGAAAACTATACACTGATCAGCTTCACCTTGATCTCTGAGACAGTGATAGAAAAACAGATAGTCCTGGAAATAATTTTCAAATATATAAAGGACAGGAAGGTCACTGGGAGTAGTCAGTGCAGTCTTATGAAGCAGAACTCATGCTTGACTAAACTGATAGATTCCTACAATGAAATGATGACTTTAGTAGATTTTTTTGATGGAAGTTTTTTTTAAGTTTTCTTCTCAAATATCCTTAGAGGAATAGACTGATGAAGTACAGGATAGATAAAAGGACAGTGAGGTAAATTGAAAGCATTCTCTACTGATAGGATCAAGCATTTGTGGCCAGTGGCACAAAGTCCAGCTGCAGGCTAGTGACCAGCAGTACATCTGCCGCAGGGGTTAATGCTAGGATCAGCACTGTTTAACATACTCATGAATGACATGGGTCATGGAACGAGCCCACCCTTGGTAAGTTTACAGATGATAAAAAATTGAGAGGAGTTGTTGATAGCTTGGATGGTTTCCCTCAGCTAACTCAATGGACCGGAGAATGCTTCAAAGAGTGACCCCTTGAGCTCTAACAAGGAGAAAAGCACAGCTGTGCGCCTGGGGACGAGCAAGCCCACGGACCAGTACATGCTGGGGGCTCACTGGCCAGAAGGCAGCTTGGCAAGGAAAGATCTGGGGCTCATGGTAGATACCAAGCTGACCTTGAGCCAGCCATTCACTCTGGCAGCAAAAAAAAGCCCAGGAACATCCCTGGCTGCACTGGGAAGACCATCGCCATCAGGTCAAGGGAGGTGCTCCTTCCTCTCTGCTCAGTCCTAATGAGACACATCTGGAGTTCTGGGACCCTAATACCAGAAGGACATTGGACAAAACAGAGCTAGTTTAGCAAAGAACCATAAAGATGGTTAAGAAACTGCTCTATCTGACATATAATTGGAGGCTGAGAGAGATGGGGCTGTTTAGCATGGAGAAGAGAAGGCTCAAGGGGAGCTGATCAATGTGTCTAAATACTTGATGGGAGAGCAGTAGAGAAGACAGATCCAGGCTCCACTTATTGGTGTCTAGTGATAGGACAAGAGAGACAGGACAGACATGGGAATTTTCATTCAAACGTAGGGGGAAAAACCACTTTATTTTTCCCTTATAAAGGCGGTCAGACTGTGGAACAAACTTCCCAAATGGGTTGTGTACTATCATGAAGGTATTCAAAATCCTGCTGCACAAAATCCTGGATAGCTGATCCCACTGAAACCAGGGGGCTGGATTAGGTTATCAGCAGAATATCCGTCATATTTCAATTGAACTCTGATTTGGGGGCATGTTCTAGCTAAGAATGAAAAAAAATCCTTCATCACCTAATGTCTCAGCCTGGTGAGTAATTGGGATATGCTTGTTTGTGGAGAGGTCCCTCTTTGGTTAAAATGGATGAGAGTAAAGCATGGACTGATTCAGAGGATATAACATAGGAGAAAAAGTAATTGTTAAAGTGAGTGGAGCAGGACAGAAAAATTATTAGAAAGGAAAAAAAGAAGATTTTTTTTTTTAAGAGAGAGAGAAAACGAGATTTATGATTCAAGAAGAAAGACACAACAGGGCAAGGGTGAAAGGAAGGATGAGAGAGGAAAAATGAAATAAAAGAAACCGTACCAGGCAAAACTGCCATAGGAGGAAATAGAAGAAGAAGAATGAACGAAAGCTGATGAAACACGTTAAAACATACATATGTTAATAAAAAAGTGAAAATGTTCAACAAGAATTGTAGTTTGACTCTGTAAGGATGGATTTCTATGCTGAACAATAAAAAAAATATATTTTTTAGGAGGAAATAGAGAAAAAAGCTAAGTATCAAAATCAACTTGTGTAATGACACATTGTGTCTGAAAAGGAACATGTTCAAAAGTTTTAATTATCAATTTCAATTAATCTTTGAATGTGTATTCAATGATATTTAAACAAGTGTGCAAAAATATTTAAAACATAAATCCTGTGAAGAGTTTGAAAAACATCCTTTAAACTTCAAAATTAAAAAAAAAAAATAAAAAATTTTTTAAATAAAAATTAGTAGAATTAGCAGAATTAACTTCTACCATCTATATTTCTTTCCTTAGCTTGTCACCATTGTAAATATCAAAAAAAAAAACCAAAACAGAGGAAGAAGGACGCGTAAAAAAGGGGGAGAAAAGAAAAAAAAGGTTTCAAAATGCTTAAATATTTTTCTATTTAAAAATAGAGCAAAATGTCTATTTTCCCCCCTCTATTTTTGCTAAATATATTACACTTTTTAATTTTTTAGAAAGATACATAAATAATAAAAACATTAATTAATATATTTACTGAGATCATAGATAAACTTAACATTATGGAGCTAAGTAATATATTGAGATAGAGTGAAATAAATTAGAAGGTAAAATTAAAGTGGATTAATAGCTGTGATCTTTTAAATTTATTTCAATTGTATCATGTTCTAGTATACTAATTATGTGTACAAATATTATCATATAACTGAGGAGGTTGTCATAACTGGCTGGTACAAATTTCTTTCTCATATTTGATTGTCAATTAGAGCCAAAATTTTATATTCTTCCTAAAATATCACAGAAATTATTATCTAAAATTATAAACATAAATTATTATTCTATTGATTTTTGACTTTAGAACATTTACAAAACAAGATAAAAACGTTAATAATTCACGAACTTTACTGTAAGATATTAGACAACTGCTTCTGATAACAATTCCATTTTTGATTTGTTCAACCAGATCATCGCTTCTTGATAAACCTTGAATTTCATGTGAAATTCATACTTGTAAATATCAATTTAGTCTATTTCCTTTTCTTTTGCTCTCTCACATATAGACTTAATATTGATGTATCAAATCAATGAAAAAAATTAATAAATGAAAAATCACTATGAAATATTGCTGCACAAACACAATTATTCTCTGCTCTCACATCTACTATTTAATTTATATTGTATTATTATAAAAGTTAAAGTACCCCTAATATACTATGAAAAACCTTACTCTGCACCCTGTTTCAGCACCAACAGGGAATATGGAACTGAAATTCATTTCTCTGTTTGTGGAAACTTTCACATAAATAAGCACGCAGAAGTTATTAAAAACAAGAGGAGAAACCTTGCCCCACTGAAATTGGTGATTATTATTCTGTTTCAAAAAGGTGAATTAATTTTAAGTTTCTGGCATACTTCAAGCAAGCATTGTTTTGAAATACCTAAGTGACTGGTTTTTATTACTTTTATTACTGGAGTACAGATGCAAGACACCCATCGATTACCTGGGAGAGACTTAGACCTTAGGAACTGAATTTTGCCTTGAGGGAGTATTAAGCACAGATTCTGCAGAATAGGGAAACCCACAGGGTTTATTTTTGCTGAGGAACGTTAGTTTGTTTCTTTCCACCCTATTTTTTTTTTTTTTTTTTTTTGGTCATGGTCTTCTTCTTTTTCTTCTTTTTTGCTTTTCATCATATTCTTGTTCCTCCTTTGGACAGTACACTGGAGCACCGGATTGCAGCGATCTTGCTGCAAGCTGAAATAACACACCCGCTGTTCAAAGTTTTAAATGCATAAATACTTAAACATCTTCAAACTAAAGAAAACTAAACATTGTACTTCTGGAAGCCAGTGACTTTAACATTCATTATGGACACATACAGTATAAGACTGGGAAAAAAGAGAACTCTCATCCAGAAAGGAAAACTTAGTAATGCAAATAGATATTTCTCTTTCGAGAACAGTTTCAGTCATGTAGTACTTTTGTCTTAATACAGAAAATAAGTACTTCAACACCACAAAAAAAAAAAAAGGAATAAGCTTTATATATATCTATTTTTTTTTTTTTTTTTAGATTTTAGAAGTACTGAAGTATGTAAAAATGTGCTGAATGAATGTTCACAGTTCTCATTTCGCACACAGTTACATTGCTGGGCTTCTGCTATATATTTTTCTTTGCCTCTGTTAACACATCTAATTAACCAAAGAAGAGCGAGCTCAGTATCGTAGTTAAACAGACAATTTGAAAATTGCTTTTGACAAACTGGAGATTAACATGTCCTTTCCTTGATTATTTGCACTAATGAAGATTGAGCACCTGAATGTTCACACACAGTGAAAACAAGTGAGACACAGAGACAGCAACAACGTGACTGAACAAAACATTCTTATGAAATCACAGTCTGGAGAGTCCATGCAGAAAGAAAGTAAAAGGATGATTATGTCATTTGCTCAGCTGCAGGAACAAAAACACTGTCAAAAACATGTACACAGAGGCTAAAGGATGAGCAGCAAATCTTAGCTTTGACTGGGGACGAACAGGCAACTCTGTTTAAGATTGATGTCAAAAGTGGAGCACAAGGACGTGAATTCTTGTTTTACACAGGGCACACATGGCAAACAGAATTCTTACTAAAAGAAGGAATAGTAGTAGAAATCTCATTTTGAACAAGGTTTCCAAGCAATTTATTCTTGAACTTAGCTGAACAATGAAAAACACTCAAGTTTTCAGTATGTTACTAAGTTTTAAACATTTTCTGATTAACAAAAAAAAAGGTACATGTTCATCCTTTTGTTTATTTCTCCTTTTTTCGTCTCCTCTGACTCCCCTGAGCTACAGAAGATGGTATGGAAGCAATTGTCTCCATGGGGTTTGGAATCTGGCATGCGTTTTCAAAGAAAGACAAATTAAATCACTGGAGGATGTCTCAAGAGTAAAAGTCTTTTGGCCAAAAGTTCTTGCTTATTTATTTTGAGAATACATGTTTGGAATGAAAAATTTTCAAAGCAATAAAGGACCAATGCCTGTGCTTTCAGAAAATAAAAAGGAAGAAGTACAGATTGATAGGTTAATTTGAAACTCATAAAAATATGAAATATTATTTTCAAACGGGAAGGCTCACATTTGACACATTCACTTAAATCACTTGTTTTCATTTTTGTGGGAAGAAAGGAGAACAGCTATTTATGGCTCATCTATGGTAAATATTAGTCAGATACTAGGAAGGAAGATATGCCTACCTGGAGAATATGTCTGATTTTGGGTCCAAGAGGATAAGTACTTTGTTTCTTCCGGGAAATTTGTATACTAAAGTGGGGGACTTTTTTTCTTTGTTTTGCCTGAGTCTTGTAATATTATAGCAGCCAAAGTAAAAAAAAAAAAAAGCTTAAAATAATGTCCATGATTGCCTTACTATCAGTAAAGGTCTGATGTGATAAAAAGATATAAATGATTACAAGCTACATATTGCAATAACCATGTATTAACTACTCTTTTTGTCATTTTTTTTTCTCCTTTGGCTTAAAAACAAAGATAAGCATTTAGATTTCCATCTTGCAGAAGATCGCCCAAAAAAGCACAGTATGGACTAAGATATTCTTTCTCTCTCCCTCTCTCTTGCTCTCTCTTTACCTTTTCATCTCAATTTGGACCATAGCAAAGCTAGAAGGCAATATCCATGTCACAGAAGGAAAGCAAGCAGGCATTTAGTGTGTGCTTCTGAGTTTGCTCAGAAAAAAGGGAGGATGCTTGTCTTGGTTTTTAACATGGTTAACATACCTTGGATGAAAGTCATATGATTAAAAAAACACCAAAAAATCTGAAAAAGAGAACAGAACTTGCAAAGGGCACTATAGTGTTTCACTGAGGTGTGGAACATAAGACTTCTTTTACAGAGTCCCTACTGCCTGAATGAACCCCACAGCTACCAACCATTTCCCTTATGGGTTCTGAGGATTAATCTCTTCTTACTCTGTGTTTGCCTGATGGGGATTTCTGGATCAGGGACAAGTGTTTCCTGAGAGATCCACCCTTCTTTCTCATTTGGGAGACCGAGCTTTGTACTTGTCTTTTCCCCTACCCCTTCACACCTCCTCCATATTTATGCAGCAAAAAGAAGCATCTGGCCCAGAGTAGCTAAACTGCGTGGTATGTCAGGGAGTTCTGCCAACCTTGGCAGAAGGAGTCACATAACTCCAGCTGGTTGCAAAGGCTTTCCTTGTCCAAGAGACATTTATTAGTTATAAATAAAAAGTCTGATTGCAAACCCTGAATAAACTTTAAAAACTGTTAAGAAAATGTATGACCATGAGACAAGTTTTCAGCAAAATATTTCTGGTTTTCATCCATGTTAAAAAAAAAAATCCCAAAACAGAGGGTAGCAGCTTTTGAAGCCTTCTTCATGAGGCATGATATCACAGAATTTTAATAATATACACCTTCTTCCTCCCAGAGGATGCTCTCAGCTTTTTAAGAGGAAAATTGGTCTTTACTCTCTGAAGCTGATTGACTGTAGAACTTGAGATGAAGTATAAGGGTATGACATACAAATTAACACGTTTTTCTATTTTATCCTTTTTAAAAACAGTTTCAAAACAAGACCAACATTAAATTACCTCAAGCCTGGCTTCAAGCCATGCGATGCACAGAATAACATCCTGGAATGACTCATAAACAAACAAAAAGGAGGAAAATACCACTTTGTCTAAATCAAACTTCAAAGACAACACCTGCCATTTTGTCTGTGCGTGCACTGACCAAATTTAAAGTTCTTTCACTTATTTTCATTGATGGTGATTGAAACTGAGACACATTCATACACAGGGCCAATATTTTCAATATTTTCCCTCTTTTTCATGTAATTTTTCTTCAAAATAGATGAGATTTTTTTTTTAATGCAGCTACAGCCAAAAAAAATCTGATTTAATCTTTCCTCTCAACACCTACTGTAAACCAGAAAAGACACCTGTGAATAAACATGGCACTTCCATTTATTTTGTGTTTACAAACCAGGGCCAAGCAAGAGCAGAGTCTGTATTTTGGCATTCAAGCACGGAAAGCATGAGCCCTGTGAGATGTGTGGCAGGAGCTGCAACAGGTTTGTGTGCAATATTCTTTCGGGGCAGATGCTGTTCTGCACAGGGAGCACCCAGGACTGGCTGGAGCAGTGGGATGGGCTGTGGCTGGTGGCCCCACAGAAGGCCTTGGCTGCACCCTGACAGTGGCCAGCTGAACAGGGATGTTATCCTGCTTTAAATATGCTTTAGACGTCTTCATCCCGGCGACTGAGAAGTATTATTTTGGTATGTATCAGACGAAAAGACAATCGCAACGTAAGTACCTGAGGCTTAACTTTGTACTAGAGCCTGCTAAATCTGTGAATAACAAGTTCACATTTTTTGAAGAATTACATGAATGGATCACTTTACAGTACAGTAATCTCAAAAGGTGCATCTTATTTACTATGCATCCAGGTACAGTAAGATTAGTACCTGTGTCATCTAAACCTACTCTCTGAAGTGAAAGGTTGCTTTCTGCCTCTGTGTGTGGCTGCACGGTACCAAGCGCATGCTCTCTACATCATCCTCATCACCTTTTCTCCTCTCAGGAAGCAAAGGGTCACTAATAGTGGAATCGTGTACTCTGAGATGGAAAAACTATCTCGGTGGAAAAGTATCCAACACATCTATATGGTGAAGGTCTCTAGCTGGGCAGACAAGACTGAAAAATAGAACATAATGTTACAACAGAAGAGCATTCATTAGTGTGTCATAAAATGCCCTGACTCTATGATGGGCTATAATGAACTTGGATCTCTCCAGTTTTTGCCAGACTATTGAAAAGGATGTGATGGACCTTCCTATGGGCATCTTAGATTCAAGAAGTTTCAACCCCAACAAAATAAAAACTCCAAACCATACAAAGGTATTGTATTTTAAAATACTTTTATAAAAGTGTCTGGCACTGAAGTTCTCAGTGCTGAACTTAACACAGGCAACCCCAAGCTCATGGACCAAAAATCAAAGTATGTTCACTATCTTTAAACTAACACAGATTTTTCATTGAATTTTTTATGGATTATTTCTGAAAACGGTGATTTTGGAGAGGGCTTGGGTATGAACACAGTGAACATCAAAACGCGTATGATTTCCCACTCTGTTGTAATAAGCATAGGAGTAAGGCAAATCAAAACAAAAGGTCGTATTGTCAGTTTTAGTGAGATTATTAACTGACGAGACTATTAATTGGACACCACACCCAGATCTGTTGCCTACAGGTTGAAAAGCATGTTAATAGCTTGAAAAAAATTCAAAATCTGTATAAAATTATTCTGTAGCCTGGAGTTCATTTTTTATCCAAAAGAGGAAAAGGGTTGATCACTATCCATGAGCACTTCCAGGAGGCACAGAAATTAGATAAGAGTGGTATTTAAGGAAGCAAACAAAGTCATAATAAACTCTAAGGTCTGGAAGCCAATAACATCCAAATTCACATTTTAAACTCCAAGGGCAATTAAAAGTTGGCACAATTTCTGAAGGTTATGACTGTCCAAAGTGCTAATCGTTTTATTGGACAGAGAGCTTTTCCGAGAGTTATATTCTAAGACTGCAAGAAGTCAGGAACTTGATCCTAAAACCAGTCAGTAAAATTATGTGAATTGTATTGTATGGACAGTCAACCTGAACATGACAATATCTTTCGGCCTTAGAAATATATCAGGAAATCTCTTAGCTGCACTGAAGATAAAGACTTGCTTTGGTGGAAATTGGTGTAAATATAACCTGCGTTCTGTAAAAGTCAGAAATAATAACTAAAAGTCAGAAATAATAACTAAAAGCCAGAAAGCAAGGGGGAGGACAAGTGGTGGTGTTATTCAAGTAATGGTTTAGCACTAACAAAGTTGTAACAATTTGATTTACTATGAAATGTGGGTTCTCTAAATTGAGTATATGCCCAGTAGTAAAAGTCTCTTAAAATAATTCTGCTAGTTTTGAAAAAATCTCTTCAGTACAAACATGCTATCTTCATGTACAGTTGGAGATTGCTGAGGATATTGTTGGATGATATCTAAACGGCAGGAATAAATGTAATTCCATTGGATTCAGATATGCTGGATGCACCACTTTAACTTTTAATACTTTGTTATGCCAATTTAGAGCAAGAGCACATAGAGACAAAAAGCAGAGAAAATTCATATTATCCTGAACCTGAAACCTGTTTCATCTGTTTCGTTACTAGGATGAATATTCAGGAGGCTTGTTTTGTAATGTATAACAACTAGTCATAGTAATAATAATAATTCTAATTATAAGCATAATAGCAGTCTATTATATTTTAATATTGAGATGCGGAATCCTTCTCAGATGATTATTTTATTCAGGTAAATTCTGAGAAGTTTTTCAAAATAGAGTCACAGAACTAGCTCATCATAGAGGGATCAGTCAGGAGGCAGAGTGTGACCAAAGCAGGCAGGGCCAAAATTCAGGCCAGGTAAAATTGCACAGTACTTCACAGGAATGACTGAGCTCTTTACAGGACTGTGCTGTTCTGTACATCCTTTCCAGCCAGGAAACTGTTATTTGTTTGTCACAGATCTCCCAAAGTGTAACACTGCAAATGCTTACAGCAAACTATGAAATAAATCAATAAGGTAATCATGTTATTTAGAGGGCAATTTTTGTGTTTGAGGGTTTCCTTAGCAAATGGCAATAAGTGTCACAGTGTGAAAGATTACAGAAATAACAATGGCAGTCAGAGGAAAACAAGATGTAAATGACAGTGCACTGATGCGAAAGGGACTAAGTTCATCCAAATTAAAGCACAAAGAGGAGATAAAGAGAAAATATTGCAACATACACCACATGAAAAGGAATTGAACTAATTTGTGAGTCCACAAATTATTTAAAAACACTGTTTTGTCTTTTCTTTGGCAGAGTCTTGTTTTCTTGTAATTTTCTGTCATTTTCTGAGGTTAAAATGTACTTACTCATATTATGGGGACAAATAGCACTACATCTGTGGCCACATCAGTAAACCAGGACTACATACAGAGCCAGGAATTTTATTTACTTGTTGTCAAGCAAGTGATTTCCCTACTTGTCCTTAATATTTCCCATGTTCAGGAACTATATTCTCAAAACATTAGCAGTAAATATGTCCTGAATAGCATTTGCATTAAAGGTAAATGCAAAGTTCATAAATCAGCTATTAGATGAAATTGCCAAGAAGGTAGTTTAGGAAACTGGCAGTAAGGGTGAATGTTTAATAAACTTAAATGCATACACAAACACCAGGAGATAGAAAGGGATCTTGTTTTCCTGCAACATTTGACTTCAGGATGTACAAGGCGCGGGGGAGCAGGGTAAGGAAAGCCTTTCAGGGGAAACCTAATAGTTAAAGCGCCAACAGGCTTCCAAATTCTTTCAGATACTGGCAGTAAATGATGTATTGATTTTGCTGTTAAACTGCACAGATGTAACCAACACATTAGACATGGAAGATAAAAGCAATGACTAAAAGCACCTTATTTCATCTGTCACACCTGAGGCTCTGCCTTCTTCAGACCTTTAGTGTATTAGCACAGAAAATCAATTAGGTAAAGAGCTAAACAAATGAAGGGAAAATGAAAAAAAAAAGCCTCATGCACATAGAGTCAAGAATGTCAGCAAGCCCTGGAGACTTCAGCAAAGCGTAAGATATCTCCAAATAAACTACAACAACTTTTCTGAACTTTTGTTTTAGTGAGTGATTAGGTACTGCTCAGATACCCTGATAATCATCTATTAGGGCAGCAAGTGATCAGTAACCACAAGCACAAAATTTCTTTTCACTGAAAAGAAAATGGGGAAATTTACTTCTCAGTTTGTGTTGTTTTGGATGTCTATAGTTCTTGTCATCTTAGTGTTGAATCGTTTGTTCATCAGTTACATCCAGAAATAAAGTTTTCCTGAGCAATACCATAGCACAAGCCGTTGACAACAAGTAGTTCATTAGTTCGTTAGGGTCAGGGACATATTTACTGAAGCCAAGTGCTGTGATATACAACATCTTGTTACCACTTTCATAAAGCAAAGTAAACCATCTCTGACCCCAAAATATAGTAAGATTTTTCTGTTGCCATGTACAGTTTGCACCCAGGGAGCAGAACAGATCACAGATGTTCCACTGATTGATTCGTAGTGAATAAAATACCACAGTGGTACAATGGAGATAAAAAATTGAGATTTGCCAGTGAAGCAGGGCTCAGAATATCCGGATTTGCTGGTGGAAACACATACAGGTATGCCTTCAATTTCTCATCTACGACACAGGGAATTTCACCCATTAGTTCTGTCCTTCTCTGTCCACTGAGGTTGCAAACTCACTGAAGAGAATTTTTAGACAGGATTTATTCAGTGCCGGTAACTGACAAGACAGATTTGTGATTTCAAGTGGAGGTCAAGGAGACTTAAATAAATAATTATTTAAAATCATGCAACTAAACAAACCTCAAATTTAGAATTTAATGCCAGTCCCGGTATTTTTTTTTCCTCCTTTAGAATATTTTTCCCTGTATGTAGATGCAAATCTAAAAGTAACCTCTGCATAGATGTATGTCTTTTCATCTGTGACATCTGAAAAAAAACCACACCTTTGTTCTTTAAAACAAAGTTTTGTTTTTAAGCACGTAAAAATAATGTTCTCCTTTTTTAAAGAATTCTCAAAACAGAAATTAAAATAAAATTGAATACCAAAACTGCCAAACTTGTGAATCTTCACGCACTTCATCAGTGCCACCTAGTGGAGACACCTCCCCATCCCCCATACGAAACACTCCTTCGCCCAACCCTTTGCTCATCTAGGGCAGGGCTCAGCTTCTGCAGCGGATTGCAGGTTTACAAGGTGGCTTTCTAAGGTGTCTGGGTTATTTCTTCAGACAGCTACCCGCTGCTGGAGAAGAGCAAAACACCATCCCAGCTCCCAGTACTTTCTCTGGAGTCTGAAGGACTCAATTATTTCAAAAGAGCCAAGAGATATTTTTCATGTTTCACCAGCCCAAAACATGTAAATTTAAGATGGAATGACAAGCAAAGCAGTACAGAACCCTAGGAAGATCTGCAAACGTGTTGCCAAGAAACAATTAAAATACCTATAATTTTCTACTGTACTTTCATTCTTTTTCCTTACTTTTTTTTTTCTTTTTTTTTTGAGAAAAAGAAAAATTAAATTGTTCTTCTTAAGAGAAAAACAAGCAAGGTGGAACTTATCCTGAAAATAAGTGTCATGTATAGCTTTTGCACCTATATTTCCTGCTTTCTTTTTTGCTATCTTCTGTTATTCTTTTCTTTTTTTAAATGTATTTCACATCCAGTCAGTTTTCTCCACCTCCAAGACCCAGACTGAGTACATAACTATAACGATGGGACCATGGCATTAAACATGCACATACATCTCAATTTTAACCCTCCAGCACAGAAAGTTTCCAGCACTGTCGGAATTGCACGACACGTGGGCTATGTAGCTATGTAGACACACATATAGTTATACACACATTCCCAGACACCAGATTGAAAATTATACTCCACCCTCCTGAACAGTCACTTAAGGAACAAAGCAGCTGAAGAGCCATTGTGGGGAAATACCACGGTGTGGCATAAGAGTGGCAGACAGCACTTGGAATCTGAAGTACAGTAGCTTTGTGCTGCAGAGCACAGCCTGAAAGAGCGTAGTAAAAAGGAAAGAATGAATTGTGAGCTTGTGTGTGTCAGAAATGATGCTCTAATGGGTGTCAGCTGTTAGCAGATTCCTGTCATTTAAACAGTTTGAGTTGGTTCCCCACCAACTCTCTTCTCTAGGCTGAATTACCAAATTGTTATTTCTATGGAAAATCCTGCAATTCTTTGGCTAAAAAGTAGGAAACACACACGCGCAAAAACATGTATGCACATAAGACTAAGGTGGGCTTCTAGCTGCACTGAAGCCCACAGCATTTTCTTACTGATTTCAGCAGAGACAAAATCCCACCTCAGGAACTTGAAAGGATTTTCTTGCGGACTGTATTTCCTGGGCCAGAAATTGCACACAAATATGACCAAATAAGAGGGGATGGAATTCTCTAGGTAAGTGAATGAATAAAGCAACGAAGCCAAGTAGTTCAGGCATGATTAGAAAGAGGAAGGGCGTCTCCTTCTGCACTGTTGAATTGGCCATTAGTGTCAGAGTGGCTTTTAAATTTAGAGTAATTCTTCCCGTCTCTGCACTACTTGAGGTGTTCACCCAATGTTTGCCTGTATTATTAAAGGATTGAACCCTGTCAGAGGGCAAAAGCAAATTACCTGCAGGGAGTCAGGGGCCAGATGAGATATACCTCCACTGTGCTCTTTGCTTTAGCAACCAGTGGTAAAAGACTACAAGGCAGCTTTTATGTAGATGTCACATCATTCACTGACTGGAACACCCAGCTGCGATAATAGCATAGGAAGCGGGGGTGGGCAACCATTACTAATTCCTCCCTTATCCAACCTTGCTATTTGAATTATTAGCTAAATTGCCATCTTCAGAACTTAATTTTTCCTGGCCTGCAGGTTCAAGAAGTTTATTTTACATGTTTAATTGTATATGTTATCACCTATTGTTATCAGTGAATGCCTATTTTGTCTCAGAAATTTTTTTTTTGCTTTTTGTTAAGTATTTTGCAATGATTGATAGTCACTATTACATATCCACAGGGTAAACAACAATAAAAACAATATTTAAGCTTTTATTCTCTTTAAAAAAAAGAGATAATTTATGGTTTTTTGGAAAAAAAAATTCTAGAAAGCTCAAAATGTCTCACGTTAATGATTACAGCATCTGGAGATAAAAAAATAATTAACTCAAATACACATGAGAAAATATAAATAAATTGCTGGATATGGATGAGATGTACAGTTTTTTGTTGATTTAAATATTTTTGTTAATTCCTTCCACTTAGTTTGACTACAAAAATGTTTTAAAAGAAAATTTTGTAATGTTTAGTAAAGAAATCTTTTCTTGCATTAAAGAATGCATTGATTAAGCCACAGTACTTTTACTACTGAAAATACAAATGTATTTTAAAAAATGCAAGCTACAAAGTGTTGTAAAAAATAACAAAACAAAATTTATATCCGTTTTTTTTTCATACCTTTTCTCCTACTGCAAAAACACCCTGAAAACCTCCATTGCTCCTAGTTCTACGTGCCATTAAGTGGGGAGCTAGTGAGTGCAGGAGAAAGGTATAGATGCTTTGTGATTCTCTATAGGCACTGTCTGCACATTCCAGCACATCTCAGCTGCGTATAGAATTCGCTCAAACTGGATCTACATTGCCTCTGGCAATGTGCGTGCATAGCATCATACCACAGAACAGCTTCTATTGGTTACAACTGATTTTCATGTTTGCAGCTCATTAAAACCATCAGCTATTAAAAACAAACCAAAACAAGCTATTATTCCTTCCTTTCTTGTTTATTTCTTTTTTCTGAAATCCATTCTGAAAACCCGTTCTCCCTCTATATCCCCATGCATGATCTCCTAATGCCTTTCCTCAACACCACAATATCTATGAATTTTCCAGGCTCTTCTTCAGCCTTCATGCCTTGCAGATTTATTTCCAGTTTTCCATTCGGCCACCTCTGATCCTGCATATGTTAGCTGGGAATTTAAGGTGTCCGTAGACTTATTTTCAAACATGAAGATTGGTTTTTGCACAGGTTGTATGGTATCTATTCAGCTGTTTATCTTCCATTCTCTCTTTGTACTGTGTTACATCAGGAATATTCCAGATTATTCAAAGGAACATTAGAACCTGTTGATCTTCACATGCTCTCACTGGTGGTAATTTTACATTATCATTGTGTGGTATTACTCAAAGAAAAGGTTTTAATTAGTAGCAAGATGATGCTTGAAGCACTCAGTCCTCACTGGAGAAGACCTTAAAAATTTAGTTGTCCCATTATGAAGTTATTTCAGGAGCTATCTCTAATACATGGGATGATATTAGCACTTCTAATTAGCATGCTAATTTTTGCATTTCAACCAGTGAATTTGCTTTTCACTTTTCTTTCTTACTTCTAGCACTGATACGATTTCCTTGTGTAGTTCATGCCTACCCATTCAAGAAGATGTAGAAGCCACTGGATGAAAATTTTCAGGAAAAGGAAAACGATTTTTTTCTTTTTTATCTGACTGATGAGCACATAGGAAGTGGAAATAATCCTTCACCCCATGCTGGCATACTACAATATTCACAAAAGGGAAAAGAACGTACGTCCTAGCCAAATGTCAGCAAGTACAGATTACATTTGCAGTTGATGTAGCTAGAATGACATTAAAGCTGTTAGCAACATCACCCTGGGCAGAGAACTGGTTCCCTTTGAGACTGTGAGAGACAATTAATTCTCACCTGGCTTTGGCAAAAACTGGACGGCTTTCAGTAGGTCTGGTATATGTCCTTATGGTAAAACCACCGGGCACTGGCATCAGCACCAGCAAAAGGCTGCTGGTGCTTTACTCATTCATAACAACTTCCTTCTTACCCAATATGTCACCTTTTCATCAATATTCATGCTAAATAACAGGCTATCTTAGCCAGCCTCAGGCTTCTTTTGGAGTTGAATATGGAGGAAAAATTTAGCCTGAGCTCTTGTTGCAGCCCCAGGAAAGTTTTGATGGTAAATTAAGCCTCAGGTATAAGGGTGTAATATCACTTTTGCAGAAATCTCTGATGACCAAGATATTCAATCTGACTGTGCTGCTTAATCATGATGAGCAATCATTCTCTTGTCTGAGAGCTGTATCTCTCAATAGGTTGAATTTTTATGTTATTGAACATTATGATGGACTCCTGCTTTTGCCCTAGTTAAACCTGAAAATAGATTAGCACCTCTTACAAATTGATCATTTTTACCTCAGCTTTATGCACAGGTGGGTTAGAAATCAGGTAGAAATAAGAATGACCACTTAATTTAGCATTCACAGGTCATCTCTCACTAGACTAAGATTAGGTCTGATTAAGACCTCATTTAAGACTGAAGATTAGGTCAGATTTTCTCTACAGAGATGTTTCAGTAATCCAAACATTTATGATTAAGCTAACTTTAAAATAGAGACTATCACAATCAAAACAGTACTTAATAGTTCGGAAAACGATACATGGAAATACATGGAAATACAGAGGCTGAAGGTACTAACATCTCTAAAATATGTCAAATATTTTAAAACACCAATCAGAATCCTCAGCCAAGGTCATGCTTCGTATCAGGTCTGATGTTTCATTATAGTCTATTCGAAAAGTGTTTTTCATTTCTGTCATATAAAGTTAAATTACTTTACTTTAAAAAGTACTTTCAGTGATGGAGATAATGAAATATAAGAATATCTATAGTAAAGCATGACAAAAGAAAAAAATTCAAACATACAAAAACTAATTCAGACTGACTGAATATTACAATAAGATATAGAGAATGGGTAGATATTTGATCAAATCTTTGAAAACAGGAGCTCATCTTACAGTATTATTGAATTTTAAACTCTTACAGGTTATTTCTTTTAACTTGGATCCATCTCAACTATCTGCATTAAAGGAAACCTAATTAAATTACATCTGTGATATCTCAGAAAAAAGTCTGAGATATCAGCACAATTGCCACTATAAAAATAGTACCATAAAGTCACCAAAAGCAGTGACCAATACGGAAATATTTTATGATAAAATTAAGTTTCATTCATTTGTTACCATTACTTTGGGTTACTCCAGGAATCCAGTGTGACCATGAAGTCTATTCAAAACACTAATAGGAATCAATCAAACCTGACTCTTACCCAGTCTTTCCGATCATATGCTATCACATGACACACTGATTTTCAGTTTATAGATGTTGCTGAAACCTTAGGTTGTAGATTTTCTGAAGGGACTGGTCTTTTGATGTTGCANTGCCTCCTCCCTTGCCCCCTCGGCCCTTGCCCCCTTGGCCCCTTCCCCCTTTGCTCCCTCGGCCCTTGCTGCCTCTCCCCTTGCCTCATCCTTTCCCTTGCCCCCTTGCTCCCTTGCCTCCTCCCTTGCCTCCTTGCCTCCTTGGACTGCATTGAGACAGATAATTAATAAACTTCGGTGCTGCAGCAAGGGCCGCCTCTGACTCTTTTGCCTCTAGTGAAGCCTGAGCTGGCCAGCTCAGTGTGAGTGGCTGCGTGTCTCCACCGCACTGGTGAGAGAGCTGGCCTGCAGGGTGCCAAGAAGCACCGCCAGGGGTTCCTTAGCCAAAGGTTCCCCTTGGAACAAGCAGCAGTTACTCCACCAACACCCACATGGCGACATTTTTATACAGTACATATAATCTACTTACTAAAATGCAATTTTCCTCTCAGTTTGGGGTTCAGAGGTTCCTTGTGCTGGTTATGGAGATCATTTTATTTAGTAGTCAGTTTAAATCTACTTCACTTCTGTAGTTATTCAGACTGTTATTACAGTGGTGTGATCTCCTCCCCTTTTAGAACATGCATTTTCGTGTTTTAGTTCCTGACCCAATGCTAGCTACAGTTCTACAAATTATTCTCATAAAACTTCCTGATATTGTCATATTTATGACTGCTCGGAATTTTCCTCTCATCTTTCATGACTGAATTGTTCCTGATGTTTTTTAAATATACATTTATAAACATATATATGCTTGTGTGTGGGTTTCCAAAAATAATTTCTATTTCGAACTCTGCAGACTTTGCAATATTCTTCAGTAAAAATATCGCTTATGAAAAGCATCTGAGCAGTGCTGGCTCATAAAGAAAGAAAGCAAGCAAGCACACAAGGCTAGAACACTCATTTCCCCTGTTCATTTATACATTTAACATACACTTGTAGTCAGAACTCAGCTATGGGGATGACTGAACTTAGTGATATTTGTCTTCTCTTACCATCTCACAACTGCTAGGGGAAACCTATAAACTGCTCACCTCAACCGTTCAGGGAGAGCTGGATCCTTAAACTGGAATTCGGAAGAAAAATAAGAGGGCAAGGAAAGAAGATGGATGATCACTGGGTTTAGTCGTTTTATAATAAACCCTGCAAAGAAAAGGTAATTGTAACTGCTATTCTGTAAATCACATGCCGGTAGAAATTCTTTGATTTTTTGAGGCAAAGCCAAAGAACTCTGGCTTCCTTTCTCCAAGTACTATCATTTACACTTCCTTCTTTTTTTTTTTTTTTTTTTTTTTTTTGCGATGTGTCAACTAAATTCTGGGCCTTGTACAATCACAAAATTAAGTACAGATCATTTTAAACCTGCCATCCATGATACTTTTATCAAATATAATCTAAGACAGATTTTCACAATTTGCCAGATATTATGCTTTACAAAGTTGCCTACATTGCATTGTCATCATTTGCCTAATGCAATAATTGGAAGATCTTTAAAGCAAAAAAGAAAAACAAAACCAAAATATTTTTGTTCTGTGTTATGGCTAGGATTTCTAGACACCACTAAAACAAAAATAATAAATAATTACTTCAAAATTCATAAACGAGATGCTGTTACTTCAACTTCCCAGCAATTGTTTCTCTGATGCCTTTCCGCATTAAGTTAAAGAATGATCTTGCATTCAGTATGCACGACCACCATAAAGGCCCTTGCACATTCTTAATTCAGCTCTCTTCAGAAAGGCCAAATGCAGATTAAAGACATGGAGAGAGAAGAACAGTCTAAAATTCAACAAAGGCAAATGCAGGGTCCTGCACCCAGGGTGGGAATAACCCCAGTCACCAGAGGCTGGGGGCCAACCTATTGGAAAGCAGCTCTGCAGAGAAGGACCTGGGGGTCCTGGTGGACAATGAGCTGTCCCTGAGCCAGCAGTGGGCCCTTGTAGCCAAGAAGGCCAATGGTTTCCTGGAATGCATTAGGAAGAGCAATGCCAGCAGCTCGAGGGAGGTGATCTTGCCCCTCTACTCTACCCTTGTAAGGCCAAATCTGGAGAGCTGTGACGAGTTCTGGGCTCCTCAGTACAAGAGAGACATGGAGCTCATGGAGCAGGTCTAGTGGAGGGCTACAAAGATGAGGAGACTGAAGCATCTCTCTCAGAAAGAAAGGCTGAAGGAACCGGGCCTGTTCAGCCTCAAGCAGAGATGACTGAGAGGTGAACTCATCTGTAGGTAGCTGAAGGACAGTGCCAAGAGAATGCAGCCAGGCTCTTCTCCATGGTGCCAAGCAATGGGGCAAGAGGTGATAGGAAGAAGGTGATGCATGGGAAGTTCCACCTGAATATGAGGAAGAACTTCTTTACAGTGCAGATGACTGAGCTCTGGAACAGGTTGCCCAGAGAGGTTGTGGAGTCTCCCTCACTGGAAATATTCAATAACCTTCTGGACACAATCCAGTGCCATGTGCTCTAGGATGATCCTGCTTGAACGGGGAGCTTTGACCAGATGACTCAGTCATGACACAGTCCCTTCCAACATTACCGATTCTGTGATTCGCTTATTGAGCTCTCTATAAAGGATTTCTTTTTTTCTATCAATTGAGCTAAATCTGTATTTCTTTCTTTCTTTGTCCCACTTTCCCAGTTTAGGCAACAGAGCTGCATTCAGCACCTCAGTATCAGTGTCACCACTGCTGTGCAAATGTGGACTCAACATCTCACGCTTAGTCTTTGGTTTATACCTCTGACAAATGCACAAACCTTTTTTGACATTTCATTTGAACAACTGTTAATCTTGAATCAGTGATCCAAAAGGTGACTTCTGTGGGCAGATCTGTATATGCTGCTATGGAAATATTAAACTTAGCTGTTTGAAAGCATTCTGAATGTAGATCCATCTTGCAAAAAAAACCCATTTGCAAATCCTATGATTGCTTATCTTTTGTTGTTTTTTGCATTTTAAAACTGCTTGTATTTCATATTCTAGACAGTCACATCAGTGTCTCAGAAGTCCAGTGACTCTATGATGTCCCTCTTGCTTGGGGGCACCCCACTGTTTTTTGGTGACAAAGTTCAGGCAGTAATCCTAATGCAGTTAATACATAATTTTTTTATACTGTCAGGAAATATTTTAAGTCTGAATTTTGCATTTTAGTAACCAAAACTCTTCATAATATTTTTAAAATTGTACACACTCGCCTGCTTACATCAATAAATCATTTCAACTCATGCAAGAAAAGAAAAGTCAGCCTTATGATTATTATACACACACTTTTTGCCACAGAAATTTTTAAAGGAAAGTTCTGCAAGAGTGCAGCATGAGTAAGACAGCATAAGCAGTCTTGTAAGATATGTGTTTAGAGCTTGGGGTTCTTCCAAGTAGGTTGATCTTGGGTATAGATTATCAATACCATCAAATGGAGCATTCTGAAAGAAAGTGTATACCCCTAGAAGCACTGTGCTCTAAGTAATTCAAGCCCTGGGTAAGATGGAAGCAGAGAAATTCAGTCCTAACAGTGATGTGAGGGACTCTTCTGTTTTGTAGTGCTAAGTCAATGGAGTTCAGCCTGGTTTTTTGGGTTCCAGCTAATAATGTTAGTCTTGAAAATTAATTTGTAAAGCTAATAAGCTATTCCCATGAATGGAAGTACAAATTCTTCAAATCTGATTTCTCAATTCATTCTTCCTGTAAGAAGAAATGGAAATTAATGCAGTTGTTTACATGTACTAAAAATAATATGCTAATGGACCAATCATAAAAAAACACCTCTTTTGAAAGACTTTGTATAAGTGGAACTAAAAAGTAGTTTTCTACATAAAGGAATAGGAAAATAGAAAGATTTTTGTTTTTCTGAATATACACACACCAAAAGGTATATAGTTTTCTCAGTAGGAATACAAAAAGTAATTTGTTCTTACTTTAATATAAAGCCTGAATTAAGAGTACTCTCCATTGCTGGTGAAGTCAGTCATTTAGCAGTGTGTGGCCTCTGAAATCAGAACAATGCTTCCAAGAAGAGTTTAAGGGGAGTTAGTGGTACTGCTGCACTGTTAGTCAGAAATCTGTTTTAAAGTGACCATGCAATTTTCAAAGTCAGTGTATATAAATTCAAACAATCGCTTCATTTGCAGCTTCAAGTTACACAAATCATCAGTGCAAATTTCTTTATGGGCGCCGAAAATTCCTATGTACCTGACCGACGTTGTGTTCACGCAACAACGAGCTCCATGTCTCCTGTGTGTGTTGATTAACTACACTAATCTCCACAAGTCAGCATATGACTGCTCTGTGTAATCTTTTTGCAGATGGAGGGATTAATTTTCATATGTTTTGCAAGCCATGCAAAACTGCATTTCTTTGTTTTTATACATTGGGTAAGCCACACTTGATATACAAAAATGGGTTTATACACGACTGGTTTCAGGAAGAGAAGGTATTTGGAGCAGAATAGATCTATATTTAAATGGAAAAATAGATGAATAGGTAGATATTAATCTAAGAAATGTTGTTATAAAAATTGGTAAATGGGATTTATTTTCATTGGTTTACCTGGTTTATCATATTTGGATCTCCTTTTTTTTTAACAATTCAAAGTTATTCTATTTTTGCACACTAAGCAGACACATTTGAGAAGAAAAAGTTCATCTGCAGACTGACCAGAAATGTTATGTTCATTGGAAAAAAAAAAAAAAAATGACGAGGAAGATAATGCTGGATGCTCCAAATGGAAGCACCAGACAGGCATTATGTAAAGTACTTTATCCCAAAACATGTCCATAAACTTGTTCTGTATATGCATTATATGTTTTCTGTGTCTCCTTTTCTGGCTTGATTTCCTCTCATTAGAGTTCTGGCAAGGATGAAAAGGATACTGAAATTCAGAACAAATGACAGCATCACCATTATATAAGAATTATATTTTATGCATCTGTCCATATCATGATGTACAGCCATAGTTTTTGACTTGCGGCCTATGAATTTAAAGATATATTACTCTGATATCTTTGCTTTTATTTTTCATTCCATAAAATTACTTGTGCACATGAGTTTGAGTAATATATTTGGAGAAATATAAAATATTTCTCACACCATAAGGAATAATTGTTCATTTCTCCCAGAATAATTCAGATTATGTCAGTTTATGTTAAAATAATATTAATTTGCCAATGAATAAAAAAAAAGTGTTTGCTTTTAAGACAAGAAGGAATGACGGTAGACGCTCTGAAATGGAAATGAGATCTTGAGTAATTTAGTGAGGTGTATTTCCTGATATGAAAATCTCACTACAACCATACTTATTCTGTGTATGTCTTAGTATTTCCTTGGATAATGAAATCCCTTAGACCTTTTTTTCTTTTAAAATTTTAAATTTGTGCTACTTGTTCATGTAATCAAAGTTTAAATTAAATAATCTCACCACACTTATCCTCTTAATTTCTTCAGATTTCCAGAAGACATCATCTTTTATAACTTTCTTTTAGTCTCATGAGAGACCTGGTTTGGGTTAACCTTTTCAGATTTCTTTATGTTAATGTAATCTGCCTGCCCTTGCCTCTGTCCTTTATCCTCTTGTCCTACCTTAAGTATAATGAAATGAGTGGGACTGCCCCACACAACATTCCAGAAGAGACAGTTCTAAGACTTTGAGCTTTCTGCCCATTTCATGAGTCAGTTATAACCTAAATTTTATGTTAGATGGTAATTCATGCACTTTATGATTGCAAAATTCAGACTTATTTTTTCTTTTAATTCGTTTAATAATGTTTATTTCCGATTAAATGGCACTAATAATATTTTATTCTCTTTACTGTCTAGCCTGTAAATAGTATAGACAAGAAAATATGTGTTTCTAATGTGTGTTTAATTTATAGATATATGCATAAATTCATATATATGTATAAATTTATGTATAAATTTATATATTAATATATAATTAAATCTATATCTAGGATTAATCAGAAGAGATTAAGACAAGAGAACTGAGGGAGAGCATCACCCCCAGAAAGAGAAAAATGTCGCATTAGTAAACAGGAGCAAATGGCTTCAGTTCATGAAGGAAGGCAAGGGACACAGAGAATTGAATTTCAATTTGTGGTGGGACAATGCTGCACAGACTATTAGAAATAAGAAAATGGCAAGAGAAGAGGAAGGGACATTCAGCAGCAGTTCAGAAGGGAGGGAAGCGATTCAGAATGCAGGATGATTCAATAGTTTACCAGAGCCAGAGTTAAAGGAGATCATGGCCATGAGGGGCTAAGGCTTCAATGTGCAGCAAGACAAGAAAGGATGGTTGGGAGACGATTGGAAAAAAGTTAAAAAATCTTGGAGGAGAAGAAATGTTGGAATGAACATGGGTGAGTGCAGTGCAATGGGACATCCTTAAGAAACTGAGGTTTTATGAATGAGATCTAATGTCAGTCTTCCCAACAAAATATACTCTCTTGCTGAAATTAGGAGAACTCACTCACAGACCTATGTTAATTACCTTTTGCCATGTTCACTGGATGTGTTTAAAGAGTGTCAGCAGTAATAAGTAATCAGGGATAAAAATGGAATGTAAATACTTTGTATTACACTTCTTCTTGTATCTTCTTGTTGGGTGTTGTATCATCACATATTTCCAGACTAAAGCTCAGTATACTTTGTTGCAGCTTTCAGTGGTTATAAAGAGCTATTAATAATAATTTAATGGGGATGGAATAACAACAAAAGAAGTAAACAATTTTCATTGTCCTCTCATGTTACTTATTTTGGATCACCAAGGGAAAATAGAGCTAAATCCTCATTCAACAGAAGGTGTTAAGGCCCTTCTTTGAACTTGGTGGAACAGGTTTATACTGACACTAATGAACTGAATTCTTTTTCCTGTAATTTTATTTCACCGGTCTTTCTTTATCCCCTCAAACTCAACCCAATCTTTCTCTATCTTTAAAAGCTTTATTAGGCAGTGAAAGAATATCTCCTCCTTTTTCTGCCTGATGATTTGAAGGAATGTCATAAAAAGCATTCCAGAGCATCAAAATGACTGAGGTTATCTGATGGGTTAAAAGTATCTGCTGTGTGTTCCTCTATCCCTCTCATGTAGAATACATATAAATGAGAAACATAATCACATATTACACCACAGCATACATTTTCTTTTCTTTCACTTTAACTTGCAGGACAGTGATACTGCATGTTTAAAAAGCATTTTTACCTTAAATCCAGACTGTTGTTTCAGCCAGATTTTGGAAATTCTATTATTTCTCAAGTACCCTGTAAATTTATATATTCAAATAAGTGCATTAGAAATATGTTTGCATATGTGTTTTTAACTTTTGTATGCTTATATTCATCTTCCAGTAGTCAGTGAAAAAATTCAGTTTAGGAAGAAAAAGAAATATTATGTGTTGCTTGCAGTTTTCGTGCCCAATGATAATTTTAACACAAATCAGGAAGAGTTCTGTTGAAAAAGGTATTGCATTAAGCAGGTAGATGGGAAGTTTGCTTTGTGTTGTTCGCTTTGTACCCTGGAAGCAGGTTTTACTGAATGAGGGAGGTGTGGAACTTTGAAACTTAAGCTGGAAATGAATTTAAAGGAAATATACTAAATAACCCCACTAGAGACACCCACCACAGATATCAATATCATTGCTTCAGATGAAGAAGTGAGGATGCTGATGAGCAGCAGGTAATGTGGCCCTGCTGTAATAAAAGGGCTAAACCATGTTACCTCTTTCAACCTAAATTATCCAATAATTCGGTGATTTTAAAAATTAAAAAAAAAAAAACAAAAAACAAACAAAAAAAAAACCAAAAAACAAAACAGGATAAGTAGGCTTTAGGTCAGTCTCGTATCTCAGATATTAAGATATCAGAAATCTTATACTAGTAATCTGAACTACTCATCTACAGTAAACCAGTGCAAGAACTTTCACTGGTTATGGAAGAGTTTAGATGATTAATCTTTTCTAGACTAAAAAGCATAATTTACTGCAAAAGTGAAAGCAGTTGAGTCCTACTTCCCCTAAAAGCATTCTTGTCAGTCCTTTCACCAACTTGGGTATATTACTGAAATTTACTGCTAACAGAGTCTTAATTCCAGAGCTTTCCCAAACTGGGTCAGCGCAAAACTACTGTCTTTTTTGATTGATTCATGTTTATACCATTTTTATTACAAAAGATCTATCTGTTTTCATATCTCAAATTCAAAAATATTGTTTTCAGTTCTACTATCAGCTGATCCTCCTACCGATGCTGAAGTATATATGACCTGCTCTTCCAGCCAGAGGATTGATTCTATCACTGATGGGGCAAAAAGTAACCACATACAAATGATCAGTTCAGGCATTTGGTCTATCCAGGTTATATTTATGCCCATGCTATAACTGAATACTAGTATCTGAAAATCAAAGCAATGGGACCAAAATATACCCCTCTCTTGTAGAGTTGATTTTGTGTTTTTGTGGTCTTTTTCCTCCAAAACTAACATTTATACTTTTCTGTAAACACAAGCTTTACAAGCATGGAAACTTTTTTCCCCACATATTAAATATATTCTAAAATTCTGAATAAGTATTTTGGTTTTAGCAGTATTTTTTAGGGTTTTATTTTTAGCAAGTATTTAAAATGTGTCGTCCAATAAAAAATAATTTTGTGCACAACTTCACGAAGGAAATGAAAACCTCGATCAATTCCAGTGAGATGAAAGAGTGGAATAAAGATGATTGAGGCAATTTCTGGACTCTGATCATCTTTAAAAGTGGAGGTGGGGGCAGGGGGGCTTGTTGTTTACTTTATGTGTATGAATACAGAACTGATGGAGACCAAGGGATACTGTTACAGTATTATCCATTCAGCTATGTTTTGTGCATTATCTGAAAAATTTAATTATTTCAGATTGCTTCGTCCCATTAGTACTTCATTCATCTGACCACTGTGATAGGCTTTCTGCATTTTTGCTGATAAGCATGAAGTGATTCCTGGAATAAATCTAAGAGTTTTTTGGCTGGTATTATTTAACACTATCCAGGATGGATTCCAATCTTCACTGTGTTTTTCTGCTTTTCCTGGTATTCAAATATTTCAGTATGTGCCTGTTTGACATGAACACCATGACTGTGATGGTATTGTTCGTAAGCATTGTTTGATCCCTGCAAAATGGAGCAATATGTCTTTCTATTTCTAAGCATGGAGAAAAGGATTGAATAAAGTGGTGATACTCATTTCCTGATTTCCAGATGACTAAGTTTTCCAGTGCCACTAATACTTATGCACTTACAATTTCACTCAAACAAATCCCAGTCTTTTCTCAAAGGACTTCTCCATTTCACCCAGTGTGCACTCCTGGCAGCAGTGAATTGCTGATCAGTTTGCAGCAAGTCCTTTGCCTCATTCCAAGGGAAAAAGAAACATTTGCCAGAACACATACTTGTGTTCCTGACTTCCAAATCCTTGGGAGATATAAATCTGTATAGTGAAGTGAATTATTTAATTTCTTTAATTTACCTCTTAATTTTCTGCCAAAATAATAGCTGAGATTTTCTAACTCTTTACAACTTTACGTGTATTGAAGCCATTACAGACAGGCAGCCAAGTGCCTGCTTGGGACAAGAGGTTAACTTTAATCCACTTTCCTGATATAAGTCTAAATTTTTATAACATAATGTATAAGTCAAAATCAGCATTGTTTCGTAATGTGTGAGCCTCACCATATATTTATGGTGTCTTTATTTATACGAATATATCTATTTATATGCATATGGATATTATCTAAGATAGATTTTAATATCTAGATTGTGGCACCGTGGAGACGCTATAACTAAAGGTTCATGTTTTTCCAGTATTACACTTCAATTTGAATGTTCTTGCAGATTTCTAAGACAGAAATTAAAAACTGAGACAGAAACAGAAATTGAAACAAACTGTAAATATATCATCTTAATTTTTGGTGCCTTTTTTGAATTAAACAATACCTAGTTCTCATCCATAAAGTATTAGTACAAAAAGTCACAAAACTCTTCCAAAGGATTTGGGAAGTTTAACTATTGCAAGACGAGCACCACTGATTACATGAAATCTACTAGTGCTAGAAAATAAAACTTTCTGCTAAGCTTTCTGGATGCCTCAGAAACTTCTTATTGTTGAAATAACAGAGCAGAATTGGGGCTTCTCTACATTCTCCCGTGGCAATATATATAAAAATATTATATTTGGATTTTCCTATATACCTCATTGAGGATATTGCTCAAAACTTCCCAAAAACTGTTTTGCTTTTTATTCTAGATGTACACTGACATTTTTGGAGAATGTTTTTAATTATAAATATTTAGCACGGAAGGTCTCAAGAACTCACAGCCTAATAACACATCCATTCTTTGATTAGCATGGCCATTTTCTGTCAAAAAGGAATACCACGAAGAAAAAAGAGTATTTGAAGAATTTACTATATTGAGCCCATCATGCTGGCCAATTGCCAAGCACTTAATATGCCAATATTTTGAGGATACAAGTAAAGGTAACAGATTTTCAGCCTAACACTTACTATGACAGAATGTTTACAAGATTCTTCCTAACAGGTCATTAAGGATACTACAAAAACCTCTGATGACAAAGCCAGTCAGTGTAGCCAGAGAGGTTATAAACACTAGTGTTTTTCCAGGGTGACAAGAACCTGAAAAAGAGAAAGGCTATGAGATGAAAAAATACAAAGTACAGAGATTGAAATGACAGTTATAAACATTGTGAATTATACTCTGAGAAAGGCCACAGTGTGTGCCAGCAAAGCGAATTGCTGGCTATCAAAGGCTTGGAGGGGGAGGAGAAAGGGAAAGGAAGAAAAAAGAGGTGTATAGTTATAAACTGCTTAATAGGAACTTTTCTCATACTTTGCTGACCTGGCAGAAATATTTTGGGTTCCTAATGGCAGCTCTTTTCACAGCTCAACAGGCACCAGGTTTCCCATCATATATGAGTTTTTCTAGTCTTCATTGTGCTGTCTGGAAGTGACAAGAAGAAGAAGAAACTTTTTTTAACACATCTTCTCCCCTCCAAAAAAGTGTCAATGAACATTTGATCTCAAATGGGTCATTTGCTGATAGTCAGGAGCTATAGAAAAATAAATTTGTTCTATATTTGCCACTGGTAACGGGTGGACTTAGAGGTAAAATGGATATAAGAAGGGAGCTATGAATCACTCTCACCATCTATGTTATTTTACTACAATACTGGAGAAAGAAGGAAAATGAGCTGCAAAAGACTAGAGAACTTTAGGAACAATGATAAAGAAAAAGAAAGCTGTCAATAATCTCATAGTGATTTTGTATAAGAAAAGAAAGTACATGCTTACATAAAATAAAAGTAATAATAATATAATAAAAATTCTTGCCAATTAATGAAATTGTTGATGTGAGTTCTTCCCTGAAATATGTACATGTGTGGTATTTTCTTCGAGTGATAAGTTTAAGATATCAGCTTTATTTTTATAACAACTTTTGTGAGATTTCCATGTGAAAATGAAGCACAGAATCAAAGAATGGGTCAGGTTGGAAGAGACCACAGTGGGTCATCTGGTCCAGCGTCCCTGTTCAAGCACAGTCACCCTAGAGCATATGGCACAGGATTACATGCAGACAGTTCTCAAATATCTCCAGTGAGGAAGACTCCACAACCTCTCTGAGCAATCTGTTCCAGTGCTCAGTCACCTGCACAGTAAAGAAGCTCTTCCTCATGTTCAGGTGGAACTTCCTGTGCATCAGTTTTGGCTCATCGCATTTCGTGCTATGGCTTAGCACCATTAAGAAGAGCCTGGCTCCATTCTCTTGGCACCCTCTCTTTGGAAACTCACAGACATTGATGAGGTCCCCTCTCAGTCATCTCTTCTTGAACAGGCCCAGGTCCCTCAGCCTTTCCTAGCAAGAGAGATGCTCTAGGCCCTTAATCAAATTTGTAAACCTCTGCTGGACCTGCTGCAGGAGCTCCATGTCCCTCTTGTACTGAGGAGCCCAGAACTGGACACAGCACTCACGATGTGGCCTCACCACGGCTGAGTAGAGGGGCAGGATCACTTCATTCGATCTCCTGGCAATGCTCAAATGAAGTCCTTTTTCTCGTTAAATCAGCAGAAGTCTCTGTATCTCAGACACGAAATATAACTATTTTGCTATTTAAAAATGATTATAATTTATTAAACTTAGTAAGTTACAAACGCAGCAAATGCTGTGGAATAATTCATTGTTTTCCTTCCACAGAAAAGGGCAAGGATGGACAAAAAATTTTAATAGCGTCTGATTCATGAGATTTACAGGACTGAAGATGATTAGTTGCAAGTTTTTTAACTATGCCACAGGACTTCTCATTAACAAAATCTTGAACAAAATGGTCAGTATGAAATGGTCAAAACAGCAATCTTATTGGTGGGCTATGTTAAGTAACACGTAGTAGGGACTTTACTTGTTTGTTTAAATCCAATCTTCATTTTATCTTCAGGAAAAACAAACAAACAAACTGACAAACAAACAAACAAAAAAAACCCACCAAAAATCACCAAGCTCTTGGTCTCAACAAGTAGTATATAAGACTTTTAGACTTTATGAAAAAGAGTTACTTTAAGTACATGGCTGGAATAAATTTGTGTCTGATCGGGAACAGGCAGAATGAGAAGAATGAGAGTGTTAGCAGAGATGTGAGAAAGGAGAAACTATGAGTGTCAAAACTATCAGGGAGAGTTAAAATCTTATTTGCACTCACAGCTGAATAATATATACATAAATAATCTAATCTGACAAACAGAAGAATTGCTTAACTAAAAATGGTGTAGACCCAAAATATTTAATAAAATTTAGTCTGCAATCTGATAATTAACTGTCTAAACCATGTCAGAGTTTAAATACAGCAAAAGATTGACCAGAACAACTACAATGGTACCCAGTCCATAAAAAACCTCAAGAATATTAAAGAAAAACCTACTCTGATTCTGAAAGCACTATACACCAAGAAACATAGAACATCTGGTCTTCAGGGAGCATAAATCCAATTAACACTAATGGAGCATGCAAATTCATGCCAGCTGAGAATCTGACCCCAGCTTTGGTCAATGAATTAGTGTTTTTCTTCCTCATTTTTATGATTATATTTATGTCTATATTTTAAAGAGAAAACAACTGATATTTCTTCCATTAAAAAGTACTTTGTGGTTTGGCTGACTTCTCTGACAGTGACACATTGAGGACATTAATCTAGGATTGGTTTTGCTGGTTTTTTCCTTCCAGAGGTCCCCGTGATAAGCAACAGCAGGTTTTCTGCTAAATGTCCTAATGGTGAGCAATACAACTCCACTTATAATGGCTCAAAATAAATAAATGAGTTATCACTCAATACCGCCAGGAAATGCAGTACTATCCTACAAGTGGCATAGCTGACATCTCTCTCTGCATTATAATGAATTACTGACACTACACAAAAATAATTGAATTATATACATTATTATAAAAATATCAAAATATCAAAGCATCCACAGGCAGTGTTGAAATAAACAATTTATTGGGCCACAGATCCTTCAAAGGGAACAGCAATTCAAGAATGAAATAATTAACCATTAAACTGTGAGTCGTAGGGTGTTAAAGAGAATACATGCTTTTCTCAATTTTATTGTGTAGTGTGCATAGTCCCCATCAAAGTTAATGACAGAACACCTATTACCATAAGCACTTGACGGTATTTCATGCACTGTATTTATAAAGTTTGGATCACATCCATCAACTGCGCGTAATGTGGAAAACAACTGACGTGGAAACTTTAAACCGAATTTCTATGACATTTTTGATAATTAGTAGTATGTTCTCTTTCTGGCCAATAATCTGAACACTGCATCTCCAAATCATCGGGCCTTCTCTGCCTCTGTAAGGGCCTAATTAGTTGTTGGACTAAGGCAAAAGTTCTTTTAAACCAATGATACACTTTCCAGCAACTTCTCTGAGTCTGCATCCATTAACAAAAGTACAAAGCCATAATAATATCAGGAGTAGTAAGAGAAAAGAAAATTACCCAGCAAAGAATAATAAGATGAAAATACATATCTTCTGACAAATATTTATTGAAATTACTTTTTGCTGAGTTCCCAAATGTGGTAGCATAGCACAACTTTGTATACAAACCATTTAAAAAGCATGGCATTATTAGTGTTTGCATAAATTCTGGGGGCTTGTTCCTTCTGTGAATGGTACTTCATCTGACCAGGGTCTTAGACTGCAGTTTATTTGCACTTATTTACTGTTGTTGGGATGCCTTGATAAGAAAATTGACTACTTCAGATTTCTTTTCTGAGATCAGAACAAAGACAGAATCACGTAATCTTCCATGTGTTCTTTATGGGTAAAATAATAATTTTAATAGGTTTCAAAAATTGCTGTAAAATATATTATTGTGTATTTATATTATTATGCATTTTATCAATAAATAATATATAAAAATATTATAATAATTCACACAAGGCTATAGGGAGTGTATAAAAGAGAATTAAAAGTAGTTGTGCTTCATGCTCTGTAATGCCCAAAATATGTGCAGTAGCTTGGAACTGCAATTTGCTGCTACTTTTTTTTCATTCATTGATTCTGGATGTCTCTCCATATCAAATATAGTACCACTGATATGATCTACAGTATCTCTTGGTCATGGCAGATAATAAAATAATGTTATAAATAAAGAGGCAGTCATGAGTTTTGCTATATAGTTTTTATATATTGTTATTAAGCTATTTTTCGTATTGTAAATACTGTCAGATGAATGAATTTCAGAAATTGGGTTCTGTAATTTATTTTCCCAAATTATTTTTTTTAAAATAACTTTTTAAAAAGCTTCCCTGGGATTAAAAAAAAAATTATTTTCAATAGCACATGTGGTAGAGAGTCTCACATTCTCATTAATGATGGTCCAAAACTCTATTCAAAAAGATCTGCAACTGATCCACAAAATAATATATTTTTCCAATTTTAAACATAATGAGAAAAAAAATTATGATCTATGAAAATTTGTAAACGTTAATTCTGATCCTTTGGTTCAAAAAGTTTCAAGGATTAACAGCAGGTGGTAAAAAGGTTCAAGGATTAATACCAGTTGGCCCATGGAATACCAAATCAATGGAAGTTTAATATGCTATTTCATATGTCATTTTACCTGTTTTTTTCCCCTTGAATTAGAGATTCTCATAAATTCAGAAATTAGGATCACAAAACGTAACTAGATTAGATGGTCCAGTCTAATTTTCTGAATGTTTAATCTTTGATTTTTATCAGGTTACCCTCATTATGCAATTAGTTATGTAATCTAGTTGGATTGGGACACACTGGAGTCTCTGTGTGTACATAATGGCAGGACAGATGTCTCAGCTCGTAGACAATTCTTTATTCCCACAGTAGTTCATATCACTGTGATCTTGAAAGAGCAGCCAGGAGGAAAACATGATACAAGTGTCACAGGATGGGAACATTATTTGGTAAAGTGCAACAGCAAGTTGAGTAACTATTTCAAAAGGGTACTGTAAGTTTCCTGAGTATGTTATTTCTAGAGCTGTGTGCACCTGGTAATTTAGAATGATGAAGAGTTCAATACATCTTTGTCCCAGCTGATATTTATCTATCTATCCAGTGTGTGACTAGATCCCAGTGGAGTATATATAATAATTAGACCTACACTCTCCTTGATTCGCTTGTAGGTTAAAGGGCACAGTCTGAAACTCTGTTCCGTTAAAAACATATTAAATATGATATTAGTGGTCTAAAGTTATATACTTCCCTAGAGACTCCCACTTTTAATAACCTCCAGTATAATAGATAAGGCAGAGGGCAGTAATCATTACTGAAATGGATTTTCTGGCAGAATTAGACATCACCTCCAGGAATCAATAATCATTTTAAGCTAACGTGGTGATTAAACGACCTTCCTTTTATTTTCCTTCATGTCGAGTTGGTTTTTATCTTGATTTAGAGCCACACAGCCAGAACAAAGATAAACAGAGGACTGGCAGGATTACAGAATCACAGCAAGGCCTATCCCTAATACAGGTAAAAGCATTTTACTGTAATTAATGCATTTGCTGCCCAATCTGTGACTTCTGAAGAATTACAATAAAAATTCTAGATGCAGAATATATTAATGGATTATACCCCAGGACAGTTCTTTTTTTCAAAAATATTTTCACCATTGGCTTGACTGCGGCAGGTGCTATGCTTTTATATTTAATAATTTATTGTAGTGAAGCTTCCTTGAGGATATCTGTGTTCAATAGTGTTCACTAATCCTTTCTTCTTCCACATCCTCCTGCTCTTTGTGGAGTATTAGATTACTACATTCCTTTCTTTTCTGCCAAAGAAGGGATTTTGAGAAGCAGCTAACTTCAGCATGCCGTGGTTTTGATGAGCTACATCTAACCAGATAAGATTGTTGCAATGTTGACTTTAAATTCTTGTGAGGTTTAGTTTCACTTCTTGAAATCCAAAGACCTTTGTTTTGGCTTTTTTTTTTTTTTTTTTGTACGTCTTCTGAAACTTACATGGGTTTTCTGTGTTTTGTGGGGTATTTTGTTTTGGTTTTGGTTGTTTGGTTGTTTGTTGGTTTTTTGGTTTTGTTTGTTTCAGATATGGGATGAGAAGGGGATTTAAGTCTAGATTAGAACACTGCATTGTGAATGTTCACGAAATAGTGTACAGAACAGAAAAGCATGGAAGGACACTCACAGAAAACCTCACAAAAATGATTGTGTTGTCTGTACCGGTTTGAACAATTGGAGAGGAGCACACGATAAGAGCATACAAGACAGTGCATAATCTGTAGGGACAGTTGTGCTTGCAGAGTACATTCCACTCTCCATTAAAACAGCTGTTTGAGGCTGACTTTTAAGCCTTTTTAAAATCTTCGTTGTTGGGTTTGGTCGGTCTTTTTCCAAAGGCTTATCTGCAGAGCTAGGAAAGCACCTCTGAAACTGAGTTTGGATTTCACTGAAGAAGCAAAACTAACCATTTAAACCCATTTAACCCATGTGGTTTTCGTCTCCATCTGTTTTTAGAATAAAATTGTGTATTTCAAACGTCTTTTCTGGGATCCTACAGGTCTGATCCAGCAGCAAAGAGCAGAGCATTGTGCTCTTGGCAGGGAGGAGGCAATCCCAGTGAGGCAGCTGCAGCAGAAAGAGCACATGGCTGAGTGCCATTGCTCTCCCTCATTCTCCAGACTCCCATTTACCCTTACAAATTCTTGCAATGCCTTTCAGTCTCTGACTTCACTGCTTTTCTCCTCTTACTGTGTCAGATGTCATGAGAGCTCCTTAAACTCCAGATAATGCTCTGAGTTAGAGGATTAAGACAAGATAGACATTTTTTGTCACCCAAAGGTGGAAACTGGCAGCTTATCTTTGCCAGTAGAAGCTTCCCGTGGGGCAGGCTGATTAAACCAGATGAGAAACTAACTGTTACAGTGTTGGAGGGCTTTGGATCTGATGGACAGTAGATGGCTGTGAAGGCAGCAGCATAATGATTTCTTCCTTCCTATTTTCTTTCGCAAAAAAACAGCCGAAAGGACAAAGTGCAACTAGTTCTATTACACACCAAGATTCACGAACCAGAAATCCCAAGATTACATTTGCTGCAGATAATTTGAAATCCACTCCCTTCTTTACTTAGTTTTAGATATTCTTTTAAAATTGGTCCATATCAATACTGTATTCTAATGAAATACTCATGAAAGTAATTATTCACTTGCTATGAACTAATTAAATAATGATTACGTGGCTTCATGTTGCCTGATTTCAGACATCACAGCTAATCACTGGAGTTACTCCCGTAATCAACAAAGAAAAAACAATTACCACATTAGGGGGGGAAGAATTCCCCCACTGACCATAGAGCCAATCCAGTTTTAAGTGTAAAGTAGACAGGAAAGTTTTAGGGAGTCAAAGTCAGGCGAGAAGAATCTTCACATGTAGATCTCCATATACTCAATTCAGGACCTTTTGTTTACATGTCAAGAACATAAATCCTGGTAACTTCCTTCCAAATCCCATAGTCAAAAGCTTAACAGACCCTAATATTTTTTTATAAACCAGGAAATATTTATAAGATCAGAGTATTTAAATGGAAAGTTTTGAGAGCCATACATCTAAAATAGATATTATAGATATAATGCCCTGGTCTAAAAGATTTTAATAGGCAAGAGTTCTTATGCTTTAAAAGAAACAAGTCTGTCCAATAAATTAGAAAAATATCTTAAATTACTAGCTACTGTTAGTTTTCCTGTAATGAGATAAAGAGAGGAATGATGCAAGTATTTAATTTGATCCCACTCACACACATCTTTTGTACAAAATCATGAAAATAAACCAGTAGTCATTACTCCATTAAATGCATGGATCACTATAATATCAAATGAATGCTATTTTCCATTATTTAGATTCTACAGTTTTCAGACACTTGTGTCACTGTCTCATCCACGCAGGAATTTATGCAGCCTCTTATAATATATTAGCCGAAGGAAATTAGTTTTATTTAACAACATCCACTATTCCCTCAACAAAGTTCAGACAGGCCATTTCTGATCTCCATATTACTCTCCTTATTACTCCCAGGTTCCCAGCTCTGCCTACTGCTTCACAGCACAGCCCAGGATAAGCATTGCTTATCTAGCTCAAGTGCACCACTTGACTGCACAAGCCTTTCAGAAAAAAAAAAAAAGAGAGAAGGTGATTAATTTTGGAAAACAAATATTTCATCTGAAATGTAGCATGAGTTCATGCCTGGTGGAAACACGATCTAATTAGGAAAATGATTGCAAGTGTTTTGATGCCAATAAGTCACAAATAATGTAACTGATTCTCAATTTTTTTCCTCAATTATTTATCCCTTATTTGTCTCAGTATTTTTCATTTCTAGAGGTATTAACTTGTAAGTGCTTTCTACAGTAACATTATAGGGCAAAAACCTAAAGGAGTTAATGGAAAATGTGAAAATTATACTAAATTACTAATTATTAAATTTTTACACTAAAATAATCTATTGTTTCATTTCTGCTAATTCTACAAGACTGGAATCTGGCTGGCATCATACCTTTACATGCCTATGGAACCTAAAGGAGGTTATATTTATGGAGATGAGGTCAGACTTTTAACTTTTTTTTTCCTTGCTAAGAAACAGAATTGGTGCTTCTTGTGGTAAGTATGCAAATCAAGTTGCCTTTATGCCAAGTATGTAAGTGAAGTGCATGTTCTGTGCTGCTTAAAATATTAACAATAAATAGCAAGGCAGTTCTGAAACTTAAAACTGTAACATGTTACATGAAAGGATTAAGTAGCCTGCAGAGCTACCAAAGTTTGCATTCACAGTCAGAGAAATAGATATACCTTCAATCTAAAAAGTACAGAGGAAGACTTGGAGAAATAAAGAATATTTGATACCCAACTAAGGTTTCTGCACCTTTAAGAAAAAATGTGGCCATTGCTAATAACAAAACCAAGCATGTTTAGACCACAAATACTTTACATGTCCTGATATCATTAAAAGAAAAAAAAAGAAGAATAAAAAGGAAACAAGGCTTCAAGGCTTACCTTAATTTGGTTGACACTCAAGTAAAACCTATGAAGCGTCTATGTATCTGTTATCACAGTATTTCATTACAAATTACAAGAATTTACATTGAATTAAACCAAAAAGAGATTTAAATATTAAGTAACACTATTTTCTTAAATAAAAACAATGAACGGAATTTGTAGATATGTATTCTT
Organism: Cnemophilus loriae; assembly: GCA_013397755.1. NCBI lineage: Eukaryota > Metazoa > Chordata > Aves > Passeriformes > Corvidae > Cnemophilus > Cnemophilus loriae. The sequence continues at coordinate 1,569,794 of VZTF01004992.1, read as the reverse complement.
TATTTATAAAGAATAAAATAATTATTCTCTGATTGGAGGAAAGTCAAGAATCTTATCTCATTGTGAGTGAAATATTTATTGTAAAGGTTATTTAGTTCGTGGGTTTATTACAGTTTTCAGAACTTTTGTTTTTATTATAAAATTATCTATAGAGGATTTTTTTTTCTTCCATCCTTTTTTTAAAAAAAATCTGGTTGTTTTCTATTTTCTTTCATTTCTCAGAGCACAAATCCTCAATATTCACCACACATTACACAACAGCTACTTAGAGGACTAATACAGTCATTAAGTATTTTGAAGAAGTTTAATGTGTGGATTTTCTGTGAATACAAATCAACAGATTGGCATAAGTTGAGCGAGAAAGTGGCTTTGTATAAGCATGTTATGTATTAGTGGATAACTGATTTCAGCTGAACTGCAGTGGAGATGCTATCTTCGAGTGTATGCCATAAATGCAGCGCCAAAAGGTAGGAAGAAATGTGTCTGGCAACCAGACAGCAGCTCTATTAGGCACATATCCAAAGCTTCTCAGCCTCCAAGAAAAGAGATAGACACTAGCAACTGAAATACTATTCCTGCTCATTGTGCTGTTCTAGATTTCTGCATTTAGGTGAGCACCTGTGGGCCTAAAGTAAAAAGCATAACTCAGTAAGAACCATAAGGCTTATTTGTCAGTTTTGTTCCTTATTCTGCTGCTGAATGATCAATATAGACGATGAAAACACCTTTTTGAGGCCATTTCATGGTTCTTGATTCAATCTTATCACAGTTCCAGAGCAAGGACTGTTCTGAAATGAAATTTAATGTTGGCAAAATGTGGACTGAGTCTTCCACAAAGTTTGAAGCTAGCTTTTAGGGGGAAAAAAAGTTCTTTTGGAGTATGCATAGAGCACTCTCTTCCTTGCAAAACTCAATTAAACAAAATGATGTAAGCCTCTGAAGAAGCTCAACCTATAGCTGATGATCGTTTTTGCTTCTATAATATCTAGGTAAAACAGTTTCTAAAACTCTCAAATTGGCTGAAAATTTGAAAGGGGCAAGTTTTCTAATTCCAATGTTTAATGTTTTATTTTATTTGAATGTAGTCTAATCATAATATCCAAAGAGAAAATGTTGTCAGCATAGTAAAAATTGTTTTATTAATCCTAAAATCAGAAGCAGCATTAATAATTTACGTCAGAATTAGCATTTTATGTCAGATTCAGTTGCAGCGTGTATGTCAACAGTATTTTTCCTCCTTGGCTGTAATGTAAATTAATTAAACATCTATCAGAATACAATAACATTGTTATGGCATTTGCAGAGAAGGATGAATACAGAGACATGAGAGGCGACCCTCTGAAGTAACAGTTATACTATTGCAGAAACTGTGTTCAAGACTCTCTGGTCATCTGACTTGATTTATCATCAAAATACCTCACAGACTCTCTCAATCTCCTCTTTGCAGGTAGTACCTCCATTTCTGTCAGACTTGTACCCAAATCCTGACACCATTTAGTTTCTCACAACCAAATTCATTAGCATGTTAGGAACTGCTGACACGCACTGAGTGGCAGATATGTAACTTCAGCTCTTACTGTTTTCTTTCTAGAATGCTTTAGACCATCCTTCTCCTCTTCATACCTCTGCTGCATCTGGTGCAAAAGCAGCATGAACAGCCTTTTAGTAGCCTGCAAAGAATGGCAAATCCCCCTGATTCTCATCCAGCACATTTGCATGACATTCTCCCACCACCAACCTTCCCTCATCATCTGCTTGCTCTAATATGTTAGAAAGAAATGTGAAACAGAAGGTGGGCAGGGCAGACATTTGCAGGAAAATAATCCTGTCAGCTGTCTCTGCAAGATTCAATAGAGCTTTTTTCCTGAGAGCAATAGAGGCTTGAAAATGCATTCTGTTCTCTGCTGTCAGTTGGAAATGGTGCTGTCAAAGCTTTTGTTATGGTGGTGACAATTTCTGAGTTGTCTGTGTTGACACAACCCTCACACTATCCTTGGCTAGGTGAGTCTGGCTCTCAGGTCTGATGGAAGTTCCAAACCATTTATTTCTTTCTATGAATGACAAAAAGCTGCAGCCTGCTTAAAGCCAGTGGTGGGCTTAGAAAAATCAGAAATTATTTTACTATCAAGATATGAGTGAGGTTTAAAATGTATCTGTGCTCAATACTAAACCAGATAAGCCAGGGTTAGGGTAATCCCTAAGAAATGTCATCTAAATTTCTCTTTCTCGGCTGTGTTTTTTGCTGGGTTTGGGTTTTTTTCTTTTCATAGTAGAATATTCATCATAACTAAATTTTTTTTACACGCAAACACTACATACGAGTTCTGTTGAAATTTTTGAAGAGAAAGGTTTTTCCTAAGCCAGCTGGTTAGTGGGTGTGAGTCATGGACAGCATACAGAGAGAAATACTAGGGTGTTATGATGATATTCTGTTGAAAAGTAAGTGGAAGAAGTTCAGGTTTGGGCTTTGTTTTTTGTCTCAGTGACAGGTGACTGTTTAACCCCCAAGCCACTGTGATGTGGGTATTGCTCATGTTGGGACTATTCATTTTGTGCAAATAAACATTCAATAGTAGAGAGAAATGGACAATTATCTTCATTAGTGATGCTTTTACTGTCAGACTGTAGTCACTATTAAGACTCTAACTATAGGTATTAAAAATTCTACAAACAAAATGTGTTTTATCTCAGGATGAAATTATGGAGGGGAAAAAAAGAAATCCAAGAGGCTTGCAAGCTATCCCCAGCCACATTTAAAAACATATGTTTCTGCAGCATATTGATACTCAAAACATCCAATTCCTTTAGTGTGAGTACTGCATATGTACTTCTTTGTAGTGTTTGGCTGTTAAAGAGTGTAGAGAATTCTAATTCTACTGTAGGGAAAAAAAAGAAGAGAGAAATAAACGGCCTTAATTAACACTTCTTGCACAAGATCTGCCAACCTGCTGTGCATAGGCAGTTAATAAAAAAAGGCAGGGAACTGAAGGAATAGTCCATGCTCATTTATCCATCTGAGCTGTGACAAACTAAGAGTAGCTGGCATTGGGCTTTAACAGAATAGCATCTTAATTGCTTATCAGGATAAGAAAGGTGAGTGGCTAACCACTACCAGTGAGAATTCAATCTGTTCCCTCAGGAATCTGGCTGTTTCCCTTGGCTGCATTCTTTATTTTTAACATCATTGATATATTTTTATAAGGTTAGCAGGTTGCAGTTAGCAAACTGTTGAATTCAATTTATTTTTGTTTTCATGAAAAACTTTATCCTCTGAGAATTCATTTCACAGGATTTCTCCTCTTCTTTTCCGGTGACTGGCAGCAGGGACACTTGGTTGAATGACCTTTTTTATTTAAGTGGGTTGAGACTATACCCATATACAAGAAAGAGGGTTTGTTTCATTTTTCCTGCTATGGTTCTGCTGAGAAGTTAGAATTCACTAGCTGAATTAATCTTTGTTTTGAGATTTTAATTATGTTTACTGTAGCAATCTGCCTCCTCACTTTGGTTGGGCTACATATTTACAGAGTCCATAGCTACTAACTCAGCCAAAATACCTTTTGAAATCAATCAGTTTTGCTTGAGTGAGTAGCACTAAGAAAAGACATTTAAGATTTAAATGTAGTCAGCACATTCTAAATATTGGAGTTCTGACACTTCATTATAAACAGATATATACGGTAAGCTTTTAAATAAATGTTTCAAGTGTAATCAAAGCAGTTTTATTACACCACGATCTGTATCATGCCAAATCACACCTTCATGTACCAGTGTTGTCGTGTGCAATTTTTCATCGAGATGTTAAAGCAACTGGATTTTTAGGAGGCCAGTGAGATCTACCAGTATGGAAAATCTCTTGATAATAACATTATTTTTTAAGCTCATTTCTAGTGAAAATAACCATGGCATGGTTACTTTTGACAGGAGCTGTGGATGATCCTAACTCTTTGTTTTCTTTAAATGTTGACTATTTGCCACTTCTTAAAGATCAATACGTGAAAGAAGATTTTTTATAAAACTTATTTATATTTATTTTCTTAATTTATTTCATCAATTTATTTATTTTTCCTATCTTAGAGGTGTTCATTCCAGGTGCAAGCATGTGTGTCGGGGTGTGAGGAAGATTAAGGTGTCTAAACATGAGCATCTAATGCAGTTTGGGAGTTTCAGCTATCAGTGAGGTAAAATATCTTAGGTTGCCTAAAATCACACAGGACCGCTTTGTTCAGGCAGGCAAATCTTTTACACAGTGTCTTACACATGTATTCTTTTGCCTTCTTATTCATAGTGTGTAGTTTAATAATCTAGCTGGTCACTAGGTGAAAGTTTCTTGTAGTGCTTCCTGCTTTCATGCCAGTGTTCCCAACACCTCACTTTTGTAGGGAGGTAGCATTAGCCATGCAGGTCCCAGTGAAGGCTTGTTTTTACTACCCCAATATTTTGTCCAGAATCTGCTAGCACATTCAGAAACACAATCTCACTATTTACTGGATCTTTATCATTTGTGTGCTGGTTCAAATCATGAAGTGCTAGTGAATCCGTGTGAAGAGCCGAGCTTTGTGAGTCTATAAAAAATGAATACTTTTAAGTAGTCTGTTCTGGATCGTTTAGCAGAACACTCATCAGCTTCCTAACACTTTTGCCCATCTAAGAGGGTTTTGCCTATCATCTCTAAAGCTGATCTTCAGCTGGTATAATATACGAAGGAAGAGACTAAATGTGCTGATTGCCTGTCATCCTCTTTAGTGCTGCCAGTTTTTCCTGAGCCCAGTTTTATGATGCAGCTGAAAAGATCTGATTCTGTCAAGGAATTTAGTATCTACTTCAATGTCATGAGTTGACTGATACAGCCTTTTCTTAATTTCTGATATAGTTTTCATACCAGTGATGCTGATAGACAAATAACCTAAAATTTTGTCCCTGGTCTTTTATACTATTCTCATACATTCCAAAATTTTTGGAAAAGATGATTTAAAAAAATGTTTCTGAGGATAGGTTTGTTGTTCAATTAATATTATGCCATGATGCTATAAAAAGTACAAGGCAAACTTAGAGACTTTCTATTTTATAAGACATCTATTCAGGAAATATATTTTGTGATAAATGTCTTATAGCATCATGAAAGTGCTGCTGACAGAGAGACATGCAAATTAGAAAGAATACACAAATTAGAAAATGAAACTATGGCAATGCCTATGAAGGTAGATAAGGTACTGAAGTGCAGTTCAGTGCAGCTACAGTTTGATCCATATAAAAATCTAAAATGAGAGAGAAAAATCTTGAATACAGTGAGTTCAGAAAAAAACAGCAGAAACTGAGTAAGGACATAAATGTACTGGTTGCTGAACTAATTTTAGTTTGTATTCTGAATGCTGGCATCTAGAAGATGGGTGAATGTGCAGCTGAATTGAGCCTTTGTTTTTAACTGCCTGTATATATATCAAGTAGCTTAAATAGCAGGTATCTTTGGTGTGAACAAGGTAATAAGGAACACATTTTACTGTTTTAATTTCCCAATTTAGTAACATTGTTTTTGGCTTTCTAATCAAGAGTTTCAACATTTGCATCTCTAGATCAAAATTGCCTGCTTTCGACTTTAAATGTCTTCATTTTTTTAAAGACTGACATTGAGGAGGCTGAAAAATGTGAGACGCTTTCTGTAGAAAAAAGGGATGTACATGCGATGAAACACCCTGGCAAAGTCTCAAAAGCCCATAAGCCGAGACGAATCTAGGAATATCCAGATTTATGTTTCCTGTTTTGCTCCAGGGGTCAGTTTAAGGACAAAGTGACAGCTTACAAGGAAACGTTTCCCTAAAAGACATTGCCTAATCTGGTGAGAAAAGACATCTTGTAGCTCTTGTTGCTCCCTGGTAAATTATAGACACCCAGGTGCAAGTTGGAACAGTCCCAACAGTCCTGGTGGCTGCTGAATCAAATATTTTGCAGGGGTTTCTGAAAATTCTGTCCCAGCTACAATTTCTTGACTTGGACTGAACAATCTTTGAAATCAGAAGTCAATCAGAAGTAGAGCTTTCATGTCTTTTGCTTTCCATTTGTCTACATTTTGATCCTATGTTAAATGTCAATCACAGTTCAAAATCTGACATTATAAAACCAGCCTTGGCAGTTCCTGAGAAAAGTAAAGGAAGGGAGATGTATGACTTACAAAACTCTTGATTGCTTTTGTTTTTCATTACTGGTGCTCTTCTGCTGTGTGTGTCATCCTTTGAATGATTTTTCTTCTTATGAAATGCATAGAAACTGACTGTAGCAGAGCAAAACGATTTAATCCAAACCACGGATGACATCTGGTCTTTGCTCTCTCTAGTTCTTTGTTTTTAAAGGTTGCCTTAGTAATTTTTGTTATTTGTGTTTGCATTTTCCTGTTATTGAATCTCCAGTTGTATTCATCTGAAGTTGTGCAGTTTGGCTGGATTCTCCTACAAGTCTCTCCAGACCTTGATCATGTATTCTGGGTCTGTGAGCTGGGATTTTTTTGACTGATCTTCTAGAGATTTCTTGAAATAATCTATTTTGACAAGAACTGCAAAGAGTGCTGTTTTAATTCTTTTATCCTGCCTTTTTTTTTCCCTGACACAGTGACTTGTTTTAGTTATTCCATGAATGTTTTCTGATCTGATTCCCATTTCATTTTGAGCATTTCCTCCTTGTGTCTGATGTTATCACAGTTGCAAATAGTTTGAGTTTGGTTTAACCCCTACACACACCTCTTCACCATACTTTCGGTTGAAGATATATTTTCCTTTCTCTGTGTAGGATGCTGGTGTTTCTCAAGGAAAGAGTAAAGCTGATGAATTCACCATCATTTCAGAGACTTCCTGAGAAATTTCAGCAATACCAGACTCCTCCTGTCAGGCATTGGCCTTGACTGAATTTGGGGATTCCCAGGTTTTTCCTTTCTTTGTGCAGGGCTAGTTTTAGGCTTCTCAGCAAGGAGGATCAGACACTGACTGTCCCAGGCACTGTCCTCAGCAAGTAGCTATATTGCCCGACTGCCAGGGGCTGTTTGGGGGCTGTGCCCACTCCCTAGTGACATTCAAAAAACTTGCCTGACTCCTCTTAAAAAGAAATGCTATAGCCAGTTCAACCAAGAAAAAATTGAGACCAGTTGACAGTTTATCCTTCTCTTTATGTAAACCAGTGTGTATCCCCTCCACACCCAGCAGCAGCAGGCAGAGTGCGGTCCAGAGCAGAGCCAGGCACAGACTCCTTTTGCTGGCATTACGGGAGCCTGCAGCACTCCAAGAAAGATCAGCTCTAGAAGACCGACTACATCCCTTGAAATTCCTGCAGAACCCTGCCTGAAAGGGCTCACTCCTTCTATTTCCGTCTCAAAGCCATGATTTTGCTGTGATCCAATCATCCTGCTGCCTCAGGCAGCAGTTCATGCACCTGTATTACACCTGTCTCTGCTTATCTATTATTATTATTATTATTATTAATGTTCTCTTTTTTGTCATATGTGAACAATCAGGAGCACAGTGAAGATCAAGGAACCTTTTTGCTATACACATTGAACACATTTAGGCAGCAAAAATCCACCGGAGAGTTTATAACAATTTAGGAAGCTTGGGACAAGAGGTAGGTACAGACATACAACAGAGCCTTAGAAAGCAATGATCTGGTAGGCTCTGGGCCTACCAGAAAGCTAAACATGGCTTTGTCTATATATTTAATCCATGTTTTGTTTTTCCATTTACTTATTATGTGGAAAGTGTGTTGATCTTCCTGTCAGAACGTGGCTCTGTCTATCCTACCTGTGTCTCCTGCCCTGGTGTAAGGTGGCTTGGCACGGCTGCGTTTGTCTCTGACAAATACGAGTTGGTGTTGTCTTGGGCAAAGGAGCTTGTCTTCGCTGTAACTCTCCATCCTAGACAAAACACTTAAACTTGTATCTGCTTTATATCAGCAGCTTCATATGAACAGAAAAACGAGATAGAACTGTGCACTCCCAAACAAAAAGTCTCAAGTTCCGTTTTCCCTACTATAACTTTTCTGTGGTAAGCTTCTCACACAACCAAAGGATAAAGACAAACACAATCCTGTTGAACATCTGTAGTGAGCCTCTTAAGAAGCAATGCACTTTACCTATGAACTTGGAATTATTATGATTAAAGCCACTTGCTTTCAGAAAAACATCGAAGAATAAATATTTTTGAAGTAGACCAAAAGGTAAAATAGCATTAGAAAGCACAGGGGCTAAGTTCAGATCTACCATAGTCTTTTGTAACCAAGTTAAACAAAAAAAAAAAAAAAAGTGAATTAAACATGGAATTAAGAACTCAGGTAGAATTTATGTGTCATTAACCTCAGATTAAATTCTATTACCAAGAAAATAAAGCTTCCAGGGAAAGCAGTACATTTTTAAAGGGGAAATGGAGGGCAAATAATATTTCCATAATTAAAGTCTTAAATCAAGTTAGAAAGACTGATCCAAATAAAATTACCCACACATTGCAATATGAATCAAAAGTTGCAAAAAACACCATTCAATTTAGTTACTAATTGTAAGTGATTATTGCCTGAGTGATGCTGTTAAATTCTGAAGTTAGATTAGAGGTAGAATATTTTAGGTTTAATGTTATGGCTAGCCGATAGATTTTCTCTTGCTGCATGTGGTAGCACCACTGCTGTATTTAGTGCAGGGGTTTGAAGTTCCGCCTGCCCATTTTAAAAGAAGTTAGCAGCAGAAGCAAGCCTTTTTCTGTGAGTGATCCTTCACAGAGAAAGCCATTCTCTACTCCCTCTCATGATTCACTGAAGGCAGACTCGTTAACCTTTCTTAGAGTTTATTAAGGAGCTGACTTTTATTTCTCTGGCTTACGATGAAAGGGGTAGGAAGGAATGTCTATTGGTTACATACAAGACATCTTATTTATCATTGCTAAAATTCCCTTTATCTTGACTGAAGGGATTTTATTCCTTCTTCTTTCGTATTTCAGTAGAATAAGGAAGCAACTGGAACAGCACCACCAAAGAAATTTGGATAAACTAAAAATAATTTATGAGATTTTTAGAGTAGTACCGTAGAGATCTGTTAGAAAATACTAAATTTTCAAATTAGGATATGAAAGTATGAACAGTTGCACTACTTTCAAAGGCTTTTGTATCATGAGGAAAAATATACATACCTGTGTGTGTATCTATATATATATATATATACATGTCTGTGTGAATACACACACGCAGAGTCTCAAATATACAAATGCCTACAGAACCTGCCTTGTATTTTCAGATTCTGAAAATGTATCTTAAGTGTCTTGTGCTATTTGTCTCCAAAACATTAGTTCTGAGATAGGGTCAATGCACCAGAAAATTGGTTTCTAGGTTTCAAATATAAAGTTGCTGCTCTCCATAATTTTGACACCGAAATAACCAAGACAACAAAACAAAAGAGAGCAAAAACAACAACAACGACAACCACCAAAATACTTCTTTTTTCCTCATGAAATAATTCAAGTAGTTCCAAATGTCAAATTAAAGCTGAGACATAATTTTTGATAAACAAGAAATTTGTAACCTGTCCCCCAAAAATAGAAAATAAAATACCTTGAAGGGTAGGAGAAAAGTATATTTATAAATTTTGTTCAAACTGAGGTCTAACATGACATAAAAATGGAAAATATAAATATTGAAACATTGAAATATCTTATTAAGCAAAACATATTTATTTTTCATTTTTAAATGACATTTTTATTAGTAAATTAATTTCCATAACCCAATTTTTTGCCAGTATTGTATTACATTATTAGGCATATTTTCCATCAGATATTGAGCAACATACAGTGAAAAATTGCAGTCTTTACAATGTTAGATAGTTCTGTTCTCAGAGATAAGGTGTTTGTCAGCTCCAAAAGGGAAAGATCAACATAAAATGCTCTTTCAGAACAGTTTGATGTCAGTCTACTAATCATAAATTTGAGCTTATTTTCCATTTTGCAGAATGTTAATAAATGCTAAGTAGCTGGCTTGAAATTCCAATTATTGTTTCTGAAGGCACACTCGTAGAGCTCTTTAATTTTTATAGTGGAGAAAGAACAAAAAAGCAACAGTTTTAGATTTAATCCCACTTAGAATTTGTCTCTCAGAATGAACCATAAAACTATGCTCTATTTTTTGCATTTAAAGACCTACCAAGATTAAAGATTCCCTTCACAAGTTCTCACAAGTGGTGAGTATTGAACTTTTAGTCCGTATCTTCTCTTAGGCAGGAAACAGTTAGCTTTCATATAAGATTAGAATTTTAAGTAAGAAACTTTAGTATTTCTCTTGAAATTTTGCCTTAAAAATTAGATATTAATTTGGTTTCAGCATTAAACATTCAAATTATTGTATTGATTGACTTGACTAAATTATCTAATTAGAACTTATACCCAAGAAGATAGCAAACTTCTTAACATTTAGAAAGATTAATAATTTTTTATAATTAATCTAATGTTTTAATTTTAATTTTATATTGAGTCTGCCTTGATTAATTAGATTTTTATATGCTTTTGATCTGACAGTCCTAGAAAAGCTTAGTTTTAAGGAGTTATTTTTGAAAGAATGAAAATTAATAGGAAAGAAAAGAAAATAAAAAACACATTCTACACATTTCTTACAATGAGCAGCATGGATCCATAGCTGTGCAGGAACTGGGTGGATACCAGGTGGCCAACTTAAAAGGCTAATCTGTTTTCCCTAATTAGTCTTTGGTTCTCACACATCTACCTCCTGTAAAGCAACAGGGTGCAGCAGAATCGTCACAAGCACATGTTGGAGAGGAATTAGTTCTGTCACTTGCTGCTCTTAGAAGTGTTAACAATTCACTTCTTGTTTACGGGTCTGTGTTCGTCTACTGCGGCATCCTGACAGCAGCTGCTGATCCTCTCTAATCTGTATTTTAAGTCGTTCTCATTCTTAGCTTCCCCATTTGATAGCAAGTCTCCCACAGGCTTTTAGGTTTTGGGGTTTTTTTGGTGGTGGTGGATTTTTACCCGGCTTGAAGAGTTGCATGAGACACTGCTATCAAAAGTACCCACTAGAAAGCATGATGCATGTTCTCAACACTATTTGATAGGGCAGTCACCACCTCCTTAGCTATAAATTTCCCATCCAACCAAATCCCAAAAATTCTTTGTAATCCAAGCAGATTGATATGCTTAGCGTACTGTTGTTCAGACCTGACTTCAGCACTAGATTCCCTTTATAAACTGTCACTCTTAAATCCTGAAGGCATCTGTCCTGAACTGTTTTGACCTTTGAGACATTTTAAGGTTTTAGATTTAATAGAGGTTACCATCTGAGGAAGTGGAGACTGTGGGAAGCTTAATCAGCCCCTTGATAGTCCTGCAACAGGAACAACTTCCCGAGTAACTCTCTCTGGCACTTCCCCAACCTTAGCATTTAGACCTTTCATGAGCTCTTGATTCACTTTTAACTCCTTGAGTGTTGAACTATGAAGTGGTTCTTTTTTTCTCTCTTTTTTTGTTTTTTTTTTTTTATAAAGTGCATTGATTTAACCTTTTGGCAGCCCAGTCTTTAACTGCATGTGGAGGATTTCACTTACTCTATGTTTTCATTCCTTGACATCTGACATGGCTTGCCCAGACTTCAGATACTTAATTGCTCGAATGCTCAGCAGGGATGAACAGGAATAACCCCTCAGACTTCAGTGGAATGATATGAATTTAGACCAGCTGACAAATCTGGAGCTATATGGACATTTTGAGATGTTAGATTTTTTCTGCCTCATATGTTGCTTTTTTGGATGAACCCATTCTACATGCACTCTTACCAAACTCATACATAATTTTTAGTTCAATAGAGTCCTAATAAATAATAAAATGGAGACATTTTTTCCCTTCAGTCAGCACCAGCCTTTACAGTTTTGGATGACCCCAAAAACTAATTCTGTCCTTTTCTTTACACATAACATATTCACACCCTAATGGCCTCATCATCTGATATAGGGCAGCCAAAGAATTTTAGCGAGATGACACTCTGGGATGTTCTCCAATTTGGACTGATTCTCAGTGGAATTTTCTCAAGGGCACAGTCAGTTCCCAAAGGAAATCAAAGAGACTTTGCTGTATAACTTCCTCTTTCATCTTTGAAAGTCTTTTTTTAAATCAAGGTTTTAAAAAGAAATTATATTTCTAAGCTTTTACCTTGACCAATAATATTTGCATAGTCTTCAGATGAAGGTTACATAAAGGAGAAGACCAAGCAGGCTTCATGACTTTATGAAATAGTGAAGATAAGAAATCATTACACTTTTAGATAAGGAATCAAGACATATTTTTGATACTTTTGAAAACTTTGGTTTTACCAGGTGAGCCCCGAGCAGGTCTCTAATCATTATAGTATCGGAAGCATTGCTTAGAACGTCAGATGTAACAGAAACATTTCTTACTTGCCTGTATGATCTGCTCAATGATTTCAAATCCTCTGCTGAATATTGCATTGATTTTCACTCAGCGTTCTTGCTTTTTGAATCCTCTTATACAGATTTTTGTTAAGTCTGTCAAATACTTAGTTGACTGATACTGAACTAAAGCTTTATTTCCTCTTCCTTTCCCGTAACTGTCCTGCTAATTAGATTTGCTAACGAAGGTGTAATATGGGTGCAGAGATGGAATGCTTGATGAATTTTTGGAACCTGCGATAATAACGTTCTACCAGGAATTTTGGATTCCTGGTCAAGTGACGAGAATTATATTGCAAAGTCTAATTATGGTAATTCCCTAGACTGGGAAATATAATTAGAATGTACCAGTCATCATCTCAGATCACTCATTAGCAGTGACAAAAAATTTAAATAAAGCTTTCCATATAAGCTGAAAAATTGAACATTATAATTACGGAAGGCTTTTCATTCAGACATAGTGGATTTTGTAAAATGTAGAGGCATAAACCCAATGACCAAAAGAAACTGTTAGAGGCCTTCTCTGGCAAAAATACAAGGGACTGAATACAGCAAGTAACTTTTACTGCTACAGTAATTTGAAATGCCACATTCACCATGTGCTGCACTAAGGCTGAGCAGCCTTTCACATAGCAACTATAACACTGAGAATAAATATGGTCCAAAGATTTTTAAACAATAGGATCTCTCTCTTATCCCAGCACAAAACTTTTAGGCAATGCAGGAGTCACCTGTTCCCTGTACAGCCTCTGCTCTTTGAACCTACACCTAGACCTGGTGAATCTCCATTCCATTTTGCCAGTGCCTTAGTGAGAGATGGACTGGTATGATTAAAGTGTTTGCAACAGACTAAAAGCATCCTGGTTTTGCCCTGTCTCACGTATAGGGTTTTTTTCTGGTTTTGGTTTGTTGTTTTGGTTTTTTTTTCCCTGTTTGAACTACAGAATTTCTAATTTGTGGTGAAGTATGTGTGATAATGGTGACCAGGACAGGCTCATTCCTACTGGCCACCATTAACATTTAAAGCTGAACATTTTTTCTGGTTTTGGTTCTTAAAGCTAACATAAACACCTCTTAAAACATAAACACCAATATCCTTAGGGCCAACAGAGGAGGAGAACTTTAACAGGAATATTAAGGGACAGTAGCCTGTCTCCTCAAATAAACATCCCTACAATTGTCTAATTCTGGTCTGAATTTGTGGAATTACATCTTGATCCCACATGTTTGCTTGCAGAGCAAAATCAGAATATGTCACCTAGAAACGACTGTAATCATCTCCCCTGATTTCTTAAACACTGATAAACAAAGATTGATATGAGCCATAAGTGGAAATATATATATGTAAATATTGGAAGAAAAAGCAAAACAAGGATTAAGACAGTGGCATGTAATATTAGTAAAAAATACTGTTCACAGCAGTAAAATTGAAAAATGTGCTGTTTCTACCAAAACTGGAAAGCCTGCGGTCTGTAAGGCCAGAGCACAGAGAGCTTGTTGGCAGAAGGATCTGTTTGTACTGTGACAACAGGAGGTTGAAAACAAAGCTACAGCACACCACACACCATTATTTCTTCTGTTTGACCAAAAGGAAGACAGGCTGGAACCGTAAAGATTTGTGTGTTCCAAACAGAGAAAAAGAGACAATGACTGGCAACCTTGACTGCTATTTAGGGAGGCTTAGATAAGCTAAGTTCTAATGCAAAATAATCACTTAAGTAACTGCTGGCATCTAAAAAGTATAAAAAGAGTGACAGAAAAACTAGTTTCTCATCACTAATCAAAAATACCACAAGAGATGTGATGTGGACTCAGTAGCTGGGTATACAAATGGTCCTGGCTGAACTGCTACATTGAATCCCCAGCTTGCAGAGACAGGACAGCGAGAATATCAGTAAGTGAAATCACGTAGAAACTTTTCAAAGTAAATGTCACCTTTGTCTTCCATAAATTCTTCTTATTAGTTTTGTTACACTACTTCCTACACAGACTCCCAGAAACCAGAAATGAAAACCAAAATCTGGTCCGTGGTCTCACCAGCGGCATTTTAAAAGTGTATTTTGTGCAAGATTCTGTAAAATATCAAATAAATTAGTGGTATTGTCTCTGAGTTCTGTATTCAGCTTTGAGATTTATATATATATTTAATCCCTAAGTGACTTTCAGGGTCTCTTTCATTTATTACAGTGTTTTCTCACTTTTCATAAAAGAGAAAATATTAAATGCAAAATATGAAAGCAAAATCTTAGCAGGAAACTAGAAGCCCTATCAATTCCACTTTTTAAAAAAATTGGCAAAAACCAGTGTGCAATTTCAGATAATTACATGTAATCCTTAGTAATCCTCCGCAGACAGCGTGAACTGGCAGTCATTAGTATGCTTTGAGCCTATTATTTTGCATACACACCAGGATATGCAGGATGTTGGTGTCCTTGCTGACTTTACGACTAAAGCATGGAAAATAAAGTAAGATCAAATCATTTCAAAACTTCAGTTGAGAACTGGGAGAAAAGGAATAGCAAGTACCAAGAAGCAATAGCTTTTTTTTCATCTCAAAGACTCAAGTAAAAATAAAATGCAGAAGTCTGTTTTGGGCGATCTTCTTTTCTATTTCAAATCCAATGGGTAATTGAGTACTTGCTGTTCTGCCCCTTCTAGAAGAAATAAATTCAGTCCAATATACTTGATTCAGTTTAGGGATTAGGGGTTTTTTTTTACCTTTCTTGAAAATCGAAAGAATGTTCAAAATCAAGATAAGGGTATTGTCTCGAGTTCACACATTTTAAAAAGAAAATTTTGAAGGTATTACTATACCATTCAGCATTCATTTTTTCATGTCTGTTGTCACAAACCTTGTGATTTAGGCACTCATCTGGGAAAAGGAGGTAGGTGGCTACCACGTTCTGAATTAATAAGCATTCAATTAATACAAATTGAAATAGCTTCACACTCCAGGCTGCTCTATAACTTGCTGACTAGGGCATTTTGTTGAGAGAGGCAAAATTTCTGCCGAGGTTTGTGTTCTGAGCTCGGAAGAGACAGAACTCAGCAGCAGCCTGTCCCTTCAAATAAACTTCCCTACACATGTCTAATTCTCGCCTGAATTTGTGGAATTACACCTGAATCCAAACACGTTTGCTTGCAGAGCAAAATCAAAATATGACACCTATAAATGGCTGTAATCACCTCCTCTGATTTTTTAAGCATTTAATTTATTGTTTTACAGCTGAAAGTATATATTCAATCTGAATTTGTGAGTAGTTTGAGGTAGTAGAAAAAATTTGGTAAGTTCTTTCCAAATCAAAAGGAAAAATCCCTTTTTATCACAACATGTTTTACAGTCGAGAAAGCCAAAATTTCCTAACACAAAACCGAAATGCATTTTAATTGCTAAAATACTAGCAAATGCAGAGACTTAATACTGCAGAAGTCTTTTCAGGTCAATCTTTTCAACCAACTAACATCACTCTTGAAGGCATTGTGACCATTCTATTCTAACATATTAAACCTTGACAAATCCTTCCTTATCCTGTTAAGTAGTCAGAGTAGTGCTTTGGCATGATTCCGGCCTGATCAAACCGATATCCTCCCAGAGGTGGCTTGAAGTTTATACTGAAGCCAAGAGAATTTCCAGTTACTAGTTTGAATTCAGATGCCATGTTCTAAAGGGTAAGAAAGTTTAGTAATGGCTAATTAGCTATGGCTTATTTGTGTTGATTGGCCTCAAAGACAGAGCGCAGGTCTTGACAGTGTTTAATTTACTGCTTATGATCTAGCTCTGAGTCCTGGTTTCTCAGAACATGCAAATTTTTTTTTTATTTTCTTTTTCTTTTTCTTTTTCTTTTTCTTTTTCTTTTTCTTTTTCTTTTTCTTTTTCTTTTTCTTTTTCTTTTTCTTTTTCTTTTCTTTTTCTTTTTCTTTTTTTTTTCCCTGCCTGGAGGAAAAGGAATTTATCTTTGTGGGAAAGGAGAAATTTGGTCATTTGTATTGGATTCCCAGAAGTACAATTGCTCCATCAGAGCAAGAGCAATTAAAATAAATTAAAACAAAAGGCAATTAAACCTCTCTGCAATTACGTAGAGCTGAAATCATCAGGAAAGCACTGATTGTTCGCAGAGTATATCAGTAAGTGTTTAACATACCTGACATATTTGTAGAGTGCTGAACTGGCTGCACATGTATGTATTCAGTGTTCACACGGTGCATGCAGAAAATGGTAAGTTCAACAATCTAGCATTGCACAGTTCGTAGGATGTTCATTCATATTTCTGCTTGGGATTTTGAGGACAGCCAAAAAAAAAAAGAAAAAAAAAAAAGAAAGAAGAGACTTGGTGTTTTTCAAATTGAGCTGAATATTTAGATTACAGTTTATAAATTTGGTAGTGACTTCCAGTTCATGGTGCAAAAGCTGTCATTGACTTCGGTGAGATCTAGATTTCTCTCTTTCTGTTACTGCAACTATCACTGTGTCATTTTGCTGAAGTGTGCAAAGTGCCTTAACTGTAGTAGGTTTGGGATTATGTTGACTGTGGAAAAGTGAAAGGAGATTGTGGAACGCTTGGATTAGAAACGTGTTCAGGCTATGCCACTGGACGAGTGGTGGAGACAGGTGTAGTGTAGAAAAAAAGTATGTGGAGAGAAAGAAGAGAGACATCCCATCATTCAGAGTAGCTGCAAAGTAGCTCACTGTGGCAAAAGAAGGTGAAAAACAATTATGGTTATTGGCATATATGTTTATATAAGGATTCTTGAATAGATTGACTAAAACTCAGCAGGAAATAGAAGACAGTCTTCCAACCTGCATATAATCAGTTAAGAAAATTGCACATTTTATGGAAACCAAGCTGATACTCTAAAGAGTGATTAATATTCATCATGAATACAATATGAGTATGTATCACGACACTGCAAGGAATTACTTCAGTGCACGAGAATGCTTCTTAAGTCATGTTGAGTAACCTATCAGTGAAATGTGTCTTAGAAAAGGTAGAACATTAAGGGTGGTTCGATAGCAATGCAAACATATTCAGCACTTGATACTTTAGCACATTTGAAATTAGTTCTCATAACAAATTGAATTTTAAAACTCTTTAAAAGCCTTCTTAACCTGTGTTAAACCAATCTGAGTAGAAGGTATTATTTAATATGATTGAGCTCGTGGTTTAAAGTACTTCAATACACTTTCATACATCATTTGCATCATTGAAAATATCTGATTAAGGTATATTTGAAGTTTATAATATTAATTTCTTGAAGTACTTGTAACGTGTTGTAGTTCAATATTATTACATAGAATATTACAGAAACCAGACAGATATATATGCTATGATATTTCTGAAGTACTGTTTCTTATTTCAAAGCGTATCCACTAGCTTTGTCCATCCTTTCTCATCTTATTGAGTGCTCTAGTGAGAGAAGCATTTTACCACTGATAGGACTTACAGGTGCTGCAAGTGTGTTTTTTACATCTACTAGCAAGCTAGTTCCGAATTTGAGTTGATATGTCTCTTCATAGATAGAAAAAAATGCCTCTGTATGTAACATTCAATTACGGGAAAATACTAGCATGGAGAAGAAAGTTTAACATTTATACAACATCATTTATCAGCACAAATAAGGGAAACATAAAAATCAAACCAAAACAAACCCCCTGGAAGTGGACTGTTACAGCTTAAGTAGAAGAAGGGTGACAAAGAGTGAAACAAAAGATGGAATGCCTTTGTACTTTGAGGAAGGAAACTGATAAAATTCATTGAAAAAAAAAATTCTAAACTAAAAATGGGACCATCTACAGCACACAAATAATTTGAGCTATTAGAAATTTGCAACATGGTTTCATTTTTATTTTGATTTTTTTTTTTTTTGCAATGATAATCTGAAAGTGCTGGAAAGTGAACTATAATTGTCTGTTTTCAAATAACGTATTGGCACTGTCTAATTAAGCAAAACTGAATGTGCTTATAAAATCACGAATTTCTTGTCTCAACTCCCACTATGTGTTACAACAATTAAGAAACACGTGCAGCAGTAAAGATGCTACTTACTAGGAAAACAACAGTAGATTAAACTACTAACCTTTGATTTCATGTATGGCGCCTTTTAAATGCTAGACGATGTCATAAAAAAACCCATTAATCTGACAATATCCTCCTATTCCCCACTAACCTGCTTTATGAAAGACCTCTAGAATTTGCAACACCTGACATTTCCTGCCAACTAGGCTTTCATAATATTTTAAGTATACTGTTTTATTATATTTTTATTTGCTGACCTACAGAAAAAGCAGTCATTCATTCATTGCAATAAATGTATACAGTCTTATTTGTGTGATTCATCTGTGTTGCGGCTTAGAAATTTAAGCCATTATGGCTACACTTAGGCTTTCCTTTAAATCTTAACTCAGAAACATAAGACACGTGGAATATGTCTGGTGCACATACAATTTGTGTCTCATGAACTTGCTAATTAAATTATACTTTCACTGGCTTATGGTGCCTCACTGTGTTCTGACAAGGTAGATCGTTTTGTGTTGTTCCTATGCCTAACTTTAAAATTACTGGATCTACTTATTATGGACTAGCAGTTGTAATCAACTGAGTCTGATGCTCGATAAGCATTTAAAAATAATTAATCCACATTAGTCTGCATGCATATTATACCCATGTGGGATATTTCAGTAATGCACCTACTTACTTTATTTTCTGGTGAAATACTGGGTTTGTACTGCTGTAGGAATGACCTGACTTGTAATAATGGAAGCTCAAAACCGTAGTTCTCCATCAACTCCAACTGAACTTAATTGCCTATGCTCACAGTTCATTATCATCTTTAAAGTCCAGCAGTTCACAAATTGTGTGCTTGTTTTTCTTCAATAAAACAAGAATTACTATGTAAAAACAAACAAACACAACCACGGGAGGAGAAGGGAGGGGAAAGAAAAAACACAACTTCCCCCCAGTAAAGCAAAAACAAAACTAAAACACCTCTCAAAGTATCTACGGTTAGCCTGGTTTCTATAACATCTTCGACTACATTTTCCTCTTCCAAGGGACACGGATTTGTAGGAGGTTGTCTACCCCCGCCTAGTGGGCAGCGTGTTTAATGACCCGAGGGAAAGACTGGCAAAATCCAGCTACAAAACTGCCACAGCAATTGTTGCTGTTATTCGTAAATAGTTAGCACAACTCACGGCATCTGCGGGGATTAAATAATTGAGACCCATGAGTTCTGCTGATAGGTGTGATCTAAGGTGGACTTCGGTGGTAAGGAGCACATTCCGGCACGCTGTAGAAGGTGTTTCAGCTTTGTGACATTCAATGCCTAAAAAACATGCAGGCTTTCTCTCGAAAGTATCTCGCTTCTACTTATACCTATACATATTTTGCACAAGCTATGTGATTAAAGCAGAATGACAGGGAAAAGAAAAATCTATAAATAATACCCTTCAAGAATTCTTTGCATCTTTCTTTCATCAAAATTCAGACCAGAATAGCAGAATCTACCTTATCTCAGTGATTACCTCTCATTTGGTCTGGCGAATGAAATGCAAAATCTGCAGCACAAATTAGCCAGGGTTTAAAAAGAGCCTTGCCTATTAAAGTGAGTGCAATCTGCATCGTAGAATCACAATAAGGAAATTGTGAAGATATGGAAATTTTTGAATTCTTATCTTTTATCTCCTCGAGCTGAAGGTGAGTTCATCCACTTAGAATACACAGGGTAAAACACGCTTTCAAGGAACTGAGCAGTTCTTATTCTCTTTGAAATAATAATAAGGAGAGAAATGGAGGTGATGTTTGCTGGTTCTACATTGCCTTGAGAACACTTGTCAAGCAAGTAAGACTCAGATTTAGTTTTCTCTTTGTTCACTGAGTGTTTTAAACTCCACTGACAAGGTCACTTGTCTTTCACTTGTTCTCTTTCTGGATTTCTGAATCAAGTATTCCTGGCTGCAGAGCAGCACAGCTTCAAAAAGAAGAGTGACGAGGACATGGAACACCCTGGAAACTCATGATCTTGGTATTGATGAAGATGTCTAATCTACTAAATTAGGCAGAGCCAGGACACAGGGTCTAATACTGGCAATTTCTTATTGTGATCTATCATCAGCCTGCTTTCAGCATGGTTTTTGGTCCATACCAGTCTGTATCATACTGGCACTTTCCTAGGCACAGTCCCAGGCGTAGCCAGACCAGGGTTTGTTACAGTTAAACAGCATGAACAGGACCCCTAACAGAGCATCTCCTTTAAGACATGGGTTATGTCACACCACTTACCCTGCAGGTCCTAGTGCATTCTATTTATTGGTTTAGAACAGAGAGAGGAGCTGGAAGGTCAGATCTTCCCAGGTTAAGGAGAGTACTGTGATGCACCAAGTACTGTGATGCCTGCAGTGTGCTCCTGCCACTGAACTATTTCCCTGAAAGGCAGAATTTCTACCTGCTTGTATTTTAAGGGAAAAGCGTGACCTGTTCATATGAACTGAAATGGAAGCTGAAAACCCTGAATCCCAGTTGCATAGATGCTGCTACGTGAGATCCTGCAGGAAGGCACTTCAGATGCACCTCTGTCTTTGATGCTTTTTATTCTAAGATGCTAAAAAAAGGAGTCCCAGAATTCGACATTCTGTGCAGCTTTCTCTGCATCAGCCTCTGTCTAATTACATTTCTTCCTGGAGGGGCAGGTACAAGGATATGTGTAACACCTCAGTTAGAAAACTGAATTATAGTCTCAGAGTTAGATGTCTGACTTACAGACTTTTTAACTGAAAGTGTCATGAGATCTAAACCACTTACTCAGCTGACTGTGGATATTTTGAGAATAATGCCAAGATATAAGCTTGAAGAATTAATGGTGGCAATATGAAGGTTTTCAAAGCATTAAAAAAAAATATTTAGATGCTAATATCTACTTGTAATATTAAGTGCCTAAAAGCTTGAAATAGCAGGTGCATATTCCCAGTTCTAATGGATCAGTCTTAATTTCTAATATAGGAAATAAATTTAAAAGACCAAAAAAGAGTTCAAGCCTTTAACATATTTTCATTTTTATTTATAATTTGTCATCATTTCATCATTTCCTTCAAATTTACTAGAAAACTGAAAGAAAATATTTAGCCTTGTAGAAAGGGATAAGTGGTCTGTGGTAATGGGTGTTCAGGATGCTGAACAATATTTGAAATGCAGAGATACTTAGATAAGAGAAAGGACAAAAATCTTATGCTCAGAGTATCAGTTGTATTTAACCTATTTTTCATGATGCCTGTGTTTGTAATAGATACACAGAGAAGAATAAATACACATTTTACACAAATGTTTAATATTATGATATTATCATTGTTATTGTGATAATAATAACACTATATTTTTCTTCTGATCTTAATATATATATTTTGCTGCAACAGCAGCTGGCAGCAGTCACATGACGAGGTAGAGATTTCCTTTATCTTTTCATGGCTTTAAAAAGTTCACCCTTGACAAATATGCCAGGATTCTGCTGTGGAATTCTGCCCATCCATTCTAACAGACAAAGTTCCAGCTTGCACCTGAAACATGCCTTTGATATAAATATGAATAGACTTTGTTATTTTTCTGTCACTATAAAAAAAAAAAAAAAAAGACCAACTCTAAAAATAGTTCCTAAGGATTTTTCAGCTATAAAAATGCATATCCCTGTTCACCTCACAGGATGCAAATTCTCAGGAGATTATGGGAAATGTTCATCAGTGGAATGCTATCACAAAAGACTTAAGTACAGTTTTCACTAAATACCTTTCCTATGTTTGGTTTAAGGAACAGGCATTCCCAGATGCCTAATTATACTCGAGATGCAATTTCTGACCTTTATAATTGCAAATCATGTAACACTTGAGGTTTAACTTACTGATCATTAGTGGATGTCATACACAATTCTAACACATATAATGTGTGTTATTTGAAATTTGTTGAGATTTTGAATGTAAAGTCAGTCAAAATAATTTAAATGTATTAAAGAAAAGTATCTTCAAAAACTACTTACGAATTTATTTTAAAATGACAAAATCTCATATATAATCTGTTGATATATTCTGACACAGTGAAAAAACATCGAGAGTTCTTTTTAATATGATATCTGTAAACATTAAATTCAGACAACAAAATATTGAGGCTTTTTTGTGCTACCTCCCTTTGTCAAACTGCAGAGCACTGGTTAGAGGCCATGAAACGATTCCATCAAGAAACGCTGAGTACCCTTTCTTATCAAGGGGGGAAAAAACCTTGCCAAATAAAAGGAATCTAATTTTAGTAACAATAAACTATCTATAGATTGATTCAAAGATCCTGCAGTAGGTAATGAATTAGAAGTTCTCCATTTCACTTTGTCCTTTTAGTCATACATCAGTGTGCATTTCAAGAAACTGAATTCTCTTGCCATTCAGTCTTTAAGGCAAGGGAGCTTTGGCTTAAAAAACAATACATAATATAAAAAATTTTGACCATGCTAATCACTTATTGACCTAACAGTCATTGTTTGAGACAATGGCAAATACTTGAAAAGTAGAATTCAATATAACATATAGGATTATGAGAACAGAGATTCGGAGACTTTGCCTATGCAAGAGCTAATACTGAATAACATTTAATAAGGACTCGGGGATTTAGTACATGGTCATGTAACTTAGAGATTATTAAATTTCACTTACTGAATGTTTTATCTTATTATAGGTTTGCTAAGAAAGAAGTATTATAATTCTTAAAATCAGTCAAGAGCACTCAAGATTGAAAGTTCTGTACCTGTCATATGAAAAAAAGAAAAAAATCCAAAACAGAAAGAAACACCCATTTTAAAAAATACATGTAATTCTCCATACTTCTTTGAAAAATCAGTAACTCAGGAGTTTTGTGTGCACAGGTCTTTCCCTGTTCCTCCAGATTCCTACATCACTAAAACAAAGCCACAGTCAGCTGCAGGCCCTCTTCTTTCTGGCAGGAAAAAGATTAGTTTAATTTCCTACCTAAAGAGAACTGCTACTGGGAATCTTACCATAACAAAAGGGACTAAAAAAAAAGCCAAGTGCATCACCACAGCCGATTAGAGAGGATTATTTTTTCTTCTATAAGTGTGTTAACTTGCTTTTATGGCTGTTCTGCTGAAGTAAACAGCATATTGAGGTAAAAACACATTCAATATAAAGAAGAAAGGCAAGGTGCCAAATTACCAGGGATAACATCAGCAATATTTCTTGAAAATATGAGCAGTTAGGTTCCCTGTGCTGCCTGTACTGACTAGCAGAGTGGCAGTAACCTGAGGGAAAGATAGGCTGTCTCCTGTGTAGCTCTAAAGAGAAGCCAGGGGAGAGAAGACAGGCTTTGACCTAGATGGCTTCCATCAGCAGAATGAGGAGCAGTGGGCCGTAGGACACTCTTTAGGGTACAAAATGTCCAGGAAAAAGCTGCAGTGACTCCAAGGACTCTAAAAGTACAAGACTGGAGGAAACGGAAAGGGCAGATGTGTTACTTCAGTTCTGATGACCTATCTAGGACTTCCTAGCTGATAACAAAATAACAAAGAAATTTAGATATTATCAAATTAAATCACAGCAATGTGTATAGTCTTGCGTGTAAATAACATATTTTTAGAACTGAAACTTTTTTCAGTTGAAACTTTGTAAATAAAATAACTGTTCTCTTACCCTCTGTGGTAAATCTTCAATTTCTGCAAGCAAAAACCCAAAGAGAATCTGCTGCACCATTGATTCTGGGGATAACTGGGGAGGATGAAGACAGAGGACACTAATACGTACAAGATTTATATGCAATGCAGGCAGCAACACTGCACCAGAGAAATCTGGATTTTCTCTTTGAACACATATGAGACCACTTTAAAAGTCAATAAGTTTCAGCTGGTACCCTGCAAGCCGCCTGAACAAGTATGGTATATGCACTGAAACACACAGATAGAAATTAGACTTTTTCTTGGCTGGTATCTGGAGCAGATACTTCTGACCTGGCGATGGCACTACAGTAACAGTCCATCAGGAGTCTTTTGTCCTGAATGTGTCAAGTACTGTTGCACTTGCCCTCGTCATCCCTGCCCTATTTTTTAATCTTGCTCTTTATATAACTTAGTGATTTTTAGCTCCTTTTAATGGTCACCAATGAAGTAACACACTAACATTTTTATTTGTACTGTCCTCTGACATGTTCTGGAAACTCTAATTAGGGTTTTTAGGAGTGCTGTCTGTTGAGGTTTTTGTGTGTGTCTCATGTTAAACTGCACACTGCTTCTAATATTTCTCAGTTTTCATAGTTACATTTTAACGTTCAGGTTTCCCGTCATTTTTTTCCATATATGCATACCAGGGATACCACGGAGCATAGGTGAAGGGGATATGTTAGTTTTAGACTACATTAAGGCTAAGACAAGAATCTCATCAGTATAAGAGTATCTTGCTTCCACATTGCCGCTTGGAACTTGGGACTTATATCTCCATGCACCATAAATTACCTCTATGCACGTGCATTTGACAAGCCATATGCCCAGAAATAACCCTGTAAAAACCAAAAAAGCCACCAAAGAAAACAAAGAAAACAAAGAAAAAGAAAACCCAAAAAAACCCCAAAACAACAGCACCACAAAAAACCAAACAAACAAAAAAAACCCACCAAGCAAAATATAAGCTGATAGGTTATTGTACAACTAAGTAGTTATAAGAAGGGAAAGCATATTTAGTGCTGAGTGCTCTGCACATCCAAGTACAGCCCCATACTTATTTCCAGTGTTTAATAAGTATGACGCATCAGCTCACTCACATGACCCTTCTCAGCTGTTTTCATGTTGTGATTTCCATCCATGAGGTGATATAACTCCCTATTTAAGTCGCCTATGAATCCTCTCATGAAGGTTTATACTTGTACAATCACGATCGCTAAGTATTAGTAGAAGCAAGGGTGAACCTAGAGTTTCTTAGAATGTCTCTAGAAGATTAAGTAATTTTAAAAACATGCTGCCGCAGCTAAAGATAGACCACCCACATCCTGCATTTTCCCTCGGTCATGCTTGCCTCCCAGCTCTCGCCTCCTGAAAAAAAATTAAAAAGTTAAGAAGTTGTCAGTATAAGGAAAGCAACAGAAACATACAGTCAGGGTATAAATTAACTGGGAGAGAGTTGGGTGGACACTTCCATGCCTGCTCCAGAGCAGGATTATGGTAGTTCAATCAGGTTGTTGCAGACTTTCATGTAAAGCTATATAAAAATTTTTAAGAGAATATTTAATGGTTTTAAGTTCACTACTTTCGTAAAATGCCTTCTCATGAAGTTTCCTTCAGTCTTCTGTTTGCAGTCAGAGCCAGTGTCCTGGAGGGCCACCAGCCAGTACCACTCCCAGCGGCAGGGCAGCCGGGGGTCACCGGGCACCTCACTGACAATGGGGACAGGTAAGGGTCAGGCTGCGACATGGGCTCACAAGTGGGCCTGGCTTAGGGGGCCTGTGGTCAGGCAGGACAGAGCTGTGGAGAGCTGGAGACAGGTCCTGCTGTGGCATGGGAAGGGTGGGCAGGGACAGCAAGAGCCAGCGGTGGGCTTGGTTACCCTCACAATCAACAGCTTTGTCTGCAGTAAATGTCCAGTGGGTGAAATTGCAGCCCGTGCATTTCAGAAGAGGCAGAACCAGAGCAGGGTGAGCAGGTCAGAACTGAAACCTGTGGATCTCCTCACATGTAAACTGAATTCAGCTTTCCACAAGTGAGGGCTTTATGAAGAAATGCATTCACACAATCCTTCTTGCTAGAATTAATTATGAAATTGTTAAAATGTTGTACAGACCTCATCAATACTCTTTTTGGTTTATCTCCTTTAGTCATTAGGTATAAGGGAATAAAAATCTAGACAGATCTTGCTGCTTCTGGAAAGCTTGTGGAAGTTTACTTGTTCTTGGGCCAAATCCACCAGCTTCTAGACAGATAGATCAGCGAAAGTCTTTCACAAGCACTTGTGAACAGTCCTCGTGCAGATTCTGTGGGCAAGGCCACAAACCGGTGGCACTTGCAGCATTTGGGCTTTGACTGGTGAACTGAGATAAGTAACCTGGTGTAGAACAAAATGGGTGACCATGCATGCTAGAGCCCACAACCCCTCTGTGCGACTCAGACTACCCACCTCCCCCTTCCTTCTTTTCCATAACATTAAGAAATTTTTTCTGTCTGGTAGCTCGGTCCTGCTGGGTTTGGGGATGCTGCCTGCTCAGGGCAGAACTGCCGTCACCAGCTACACAGAGCGTACTGCATAGATTGATTTTAAAGTAATGTATGCATTTGTTTTGGTAGAGGGAATGTTAAAAAACTGTTTATAAATCTTGAAGGAGGGGTGAGAAATCTAGCGGCAGAAGTTATGGTGTTGTTGGGCAGGCTTTTCTTTTTTATTGTTATTTGGACAAGAATGGAAAAGGAAAAAAAGTGACAAAAGATGCCCACCCAGAGGGAAGATGGAAAAAAAGAAAGCAAAGAGCAGATAAAATATTAGGCTATGAGTTTCTTCTCTGCTTTTTCTCACAGAAAGGGAGCCAGATGAGGTAATGTGAAAAGCAGCAGCACCAACTAACCATAAAAGAAAAAGGTCTGGCTATAGCTTGACCTGAAAATAATGATAGGTGATGTAGACAGAGTTTAAGGCACAGAAACAGCAACATCCTGGAGGTCTAATGTGAATTATCACCATGGGTGGAATGACACAGGGGAACATATGAAAATAAAGAGCATCAAGATTCTGTGGCTATGACAACTGTCTTGGAGCATGTCCAGCAGCCTCCTTGGGGCTCAGTAAGTTCAAATAGTAAGCCTTGCTGTGCCTGGACAGTCCAAGCAGACTCCCAGGGGTTCCTTGAATATATAAGATGTAGAGGAAAAACAGAAGTAATGGACAGTTCATACAAAATCACAGTCAAAACAAAATACCAGCATCTCTTCTCTAGATATATTACTCTTATGAGACACCAGTGGGCTGGTATCCCAGTGTAGTTAACATATACAAGCAGAGAGTGGAACACACAAGTCAGATACCTTTTCTGAATCAGACAAAGACAAATTACAGAATCAGAGTTGGTCTGGATACCAGCATGAAGCTAAGCACTTGCTTATTAAGCACCATAATGGCTATTTTTCCTGTTAGAGAGGCTTCTCTACACCCTCTGTAAGGACTATTCATATATTCGGTGAATCAGGAACTCATGCACTGGAATGTTCCTTTGGGTTTTATCTGATATATTCACTAGAAAAGGTGGTGATTTTAATTAGGTGTTAGAACTGTCCAGTTACTTATGTGATAAGAATCACTTTCCTTCCACCATCCCACAATTCTTTAGCCTTAACACAGAATTACAGGTAACATTACAGGTGTTGGTATGTCCTCAACTCTCTTCAAACAAAGAACTCTCTTCGCATAATTGAATTAATGTCTTGGGGGAATTCTGTAATTTCCAAATTGCTGGATGAAATATATATTCAATTAATCCACATTTCTTTACCTTTAGATTTCTTACAAGAGCCCCACACCAAGAATTTTATTTTCAGTTCTGATGAAACAACGCATTCAATATGAAACGAAACAATATTTTACATCTCTCTGCAAGATAAACAGAGCTTTTTGCTATATTTAAGGAAAAAAAACCAAACAAACCATGTGACAATTGTACTTTAACAAATTGTGGATGTTTAAAAATAGCACACTGAATCAGAACAGAATGTTTGTTTTTAGAGCATCTGAAAGATACAGCAGAGTGTGCTGTTTAGAATGTGTGCAGGTGTGAATAATTAAAAACCCACCATGTTTATGTGCCTTTGATTACACAATCATTCTCACAGCTACAAGTGATTCTAATCAGCTACACTGAGAGGTGATGGGACTTTATAAATAGCATACAAAGTAAATTTTTGTAGCCTCTGTGTAGTTTGGATCCTTTGTTAGCATGCATATTGACGAACAATAACAAAACTTTAACAAGAGTCTTCACACATTTTCAGAACCTCTTTTTCCTCTCATTATATTGCAGCCTTCAAAATAACTATCCTTCCAATGTTAAATAGTTGTACAATAGTAGTTTCCTTCCTCCAAACTGATTCAAAACACACACTGACATTTCAAATGTCTTAATAAAATTTGAATTATAGCAAGCCAATAGATATCTATTATTTCAATAAGCAAAAAGGATCCATACTGAGTGAAGTCCTCCTCTCTTTTCTATTCTCCTGAAGACGAAAGGAAAAAAAATCCAAACAAACCTATGACACAGTTTTGTATGTCTTTACCTTACCTAATCCAAAGAATGATGTCTCATTCACAAACCAAACCTTCTTCATGAGCAGTACACCACTGGTGACATGCTATCGTACTCACAGACAATCAATTTTTAGACAATTCTTTTTGCCTTCCCTTAGTCCACCTGGTCTTGAGTCTCCTACTGCTTCTTTAGTGAAGAAGCGACATGCTGATCCATAAAACTTCTGTGTTTCCAATGGGTCCATTATCAGTTTTGTAGGTGGCATTTTCTATCTACCCACCTCTCAGCTGTTTTTATTAATGCGCCAGTATTTTGAGTGTCACAATGAAATAAGGGATCCAGTGTCCCAACCACTTTACCAGTTTCTCATACCTAAATGAATTAAATTATCTCAACACACACAAAGGACACAGTAGTTAGAAAACTACAGAGGTAGAAGGAGAAATGACCAAAATTACAGGTCTTTTATGGATCAATAGAAATAGAATTTGGATCTCAGGATATCTGTTCAGTGCCGGGTCCCATCTGTATTATAGTGTAAGCTATCTGTCGACATTCAAGTCATTAGTCATAAGTCCTAAGGGTCAACAGAGTTTTCTGATACAGACTTACCAGGTGGGAAATAGTAAAACAGGAGAGGATCAACAGGAAAAGTAAGTTATCTCCTCACAAAAATCAGGAGTTAATCTGGTCCTTTTTGCATCTTAAGTTCTTCTTTTTAATAGAGTGGTAACCATGGGCTTTAGTAAACTTTCAAAATAGAAAAAGACATTTTTATGAGAAAAAATCAGGCATCTTTAAGACTTGTAGATATTTTTCCAAACCAAAGACAGGTTAGATTGCATAAAGTTGTGAGGTTAAACATAAAGGTTTTGATTCGTTCCCCCACAATCTAAAAGACAAAAAACCTGTTATTCAAGCTTTACACCCATCAAGAAAGGTATGCAAAACACAACCCTAGTTTTTGTGGATGTGTGAATACAAATGTGAATACTGGTTTTTATTAGATGCTAGAAATGAATTTACAGAAGGGAGGGAAATGTAAAGACTCTCTGAATGTGATAAAATTCAGTGTTATATAACCTGTTAATAAATGAATTTAACTTGCTACCAAAACTATTTAAAAATGAATTTTTGTATTACTCATTTGATAAATCTGCACTATACCGCTGCAACTGTGAGGCAGCTGCTTTCCTTGTTTCACAATACTATATGACTGTCATAAATAGCATAACGATCTGACTGTTCATCTGTGAGTTGTGAAGATAATAAGTGAGTCCCATTTGCATTAGCTCCAATCCCATACAAGCATAAAAAGCCTAAGTTAAACACCGGGACTTCAGTAAGACATCCATATGTCCAAATTGTTCCTTTACTTGTGTGCATAAACCTTCTTGGGCATTAAAGGGAGGAAGATAGGTGATGAAGAAAATATTTAAAGCCCACAATGCCCCATTTAAGCCCACACTTACACGTGTATCACACTTTAAGAGTTTGGAACATAGCTGAATGAATGAGTACCTGTCCTCTTAGTGTTGGATGAGAGTACCCTACCTTCTTGAAGGGTAATGCTGCCCTCTTCTCAATAGTCTCCCATGTCTCCTTTCCTGTCTTCCCTAGCCAGCTGAGAAAATAATTACTATGAAGCCACAAGTGAAATATTGAACCCTGAAGTTCTTGCTCTATGTGTCCAGCTGTATACAAATTCAGAGTTGTTTCACTCAAATTTATCTGCTTATTTTTGAACTCACAATAATGATTCTTATTTTTCATTCTTATAATATCAGCAATTGTTTTTACATTCTAGGTCTCAAGAGAACTTAGAGGTTCTGTATAAGTCAGAATTGTGACAGAAGGAGCATAGCAGTTTCCTTTGAAGTGGTATTATGGATTTAGAAATTGTCAGCAGTGAACTGTAAGCCTTTAATATTGAACAAAATTACTGAAATAAAAATAACTCTGGTTTTCATTAGAGAAAGAGAGTACTCTCTTTTAGGGTGATAAAAAGAGAAGATATTCATGGCACGTCCACTTAAAACTGCTTTAAAAGGATTATACCAGAAGTATAATGTTCATCAATATCTTAATAGAAAATAAAAGATCATATCAGCGGCAAAAAGTTGTATTTTGTTTCAGAATGATAATTTTAGAGAGCTGTTAGAAATAAAGTCTGTCTTTACACGTACTTCAGAGGTACTATTGTTTAAGTTACACTTTCCTTAAATTTGAAGTTTGGGTTGAGTTTTTTTTGCATATCTTCTAGAAAATATAGAGCATTCCCTAACAATTCCATGAAAGTTCTATGGAAAAGGTAATAGTTATTTCTTAACTGTTCCCTCAATTTTCAAATAACTAGTATAGAATTATTTTATTAAATACGTATATGTAGACAACCTAAGTGTTAAAGAATACAAAAATAGAAGAAATAATTGCAGTCACATCACGGGGTTTAAATAGAGCAGATGAAATTTTCCCATGAACGTATACCGTAAAGAAAAATTATTTTTGTCTAAATTTCTTAAAATCCAATTTCTTTAAATTTTACTTTATTATATAATTCCTGTTTAACCAAAAAGAATTCAAACACCAAAACTCTTTGTGTTGGAGAACAAAGATGATTATTCTAATGAAAGGAAGTGGAGGAAAAAAAAATTAAAATGGGGCTGTGCTGGTTTCACCTGGGGTAGAGTCACTTTTTTTCGCAGTGGCTAATAGGAGGCTGTGTTTTTAATTTGTGCTGAACACAGAGTTGATAATATAGAGATGTTTTTGTTATTGTTGAGCAGGGCTTACCCACAGCCAAGGCCTTTTCTGCTTCTCGCACTGGCGTACTGGGGAGGAGGCTGGGAGTGCTTGGGAGGTCGGGAGGAGACGCAGCTGGGACAGGTAGCCCAAACTGACCAAAGGGACATTCCAGACCATGCGATATCATGCTCAGTATGTAAAGTGGAGGGGGAAGAAGGAAGAAGGAGGGGACATTTGGAGTGGTGGGTTTGTCTTCACAAGTCACTGTTGAGTGTGATGGGGCCCTGCTGTCCTGGAGAAGGCTGAACCTCTGCCTGTGCATGGGTAGCAGTGAATTCACTCTTTGTTTTGCTTTGCTTGTGTGTTCGACTTTTTCTTTCCCTATTAACCTGTCTTTATCTTAACCCACAAGTTCTCTACCTTTTACCCTTCTGATTCTCTCCCTGCTCCCGCTGATGGAGAAGTGAGCCAATGACTGCATGCATCTTGGCTGCTGACAGGGGTTAAACCATGAAATGGGAGGGTGGAATCCTAAAAATAAACTTAGAGTTTTGGTGGGGGTTCTTTTGCTAGGAAAAGAACAAGAACAAACCCATTTTTCTTAATGTCTTCTGTTAGGGGGTCGTTTTTTATTGCTTTATGACATGAAAATTAATTGATGATTTTCAAGTTGTTCCAGTCTAACTCTGTTGAGCTGACCTGTCTGAACGAGGAAACGGTAGCTTAAGGAAAATGTTGTGATAATCTGGCTAAATTTAGTCACTGTCCTTTGTAAGGGTGCCCAAGAAGCTTGTTCCTCTGACCCTTGAAGTCATATTCGGATGTAGAATCAGTTCAAGAAGCAGCTTCACACGCTAGTTTCAGAATTCTAGAAGTATCTTGAAGTATAATGGTTGCCCATATCTCCATAAACTATACCCATTAGTTTCATATGATCCTTTACTTCTATCAGTGAGCATGCACTGATATTACCCCAAGTCTTGTAGATTCCATAATCACAGTATCTGAACATAACCCAGCAGAGAATTAGAAAATGTTGGAGCACTAGTAAAGTAGTTGTCTAAATAAATACCTTCAGCTGCCACCCCAGAAGGATGTGGGATGTGTAAATTCCAAGCAGATGTCTTGAATAACCCAGAGTATGTAAAATAGCCTATGTTTAGGCAACTCAGTCTGTCCTCACTAGTTTGAGAATGATACACAAACCATACCAGAAAGCAAACAGCAAGACAGTATGTTTCTACCAGTCCCGTTTTATCCAGTAGACTTTGGCTGGACAAATAAAATTTTAAGAATATGAGGTCACAATATATTTTTCTGTCTGGGGAAGTCACACCCCTACATTTGCTACGTATAATAGCCGTTCCACCAAGAAAGAGGCCTGCAGCTTGTGTGAATAAAGTAAGTATTTACTGGGAGAAAAAAAGGTGAAAATTTAGAGATGGACCAGGTATCCATTCAATCTTTCTTTATGCCAGTGAATATTTCATTAACTTTGCAATACATAGTGACTCCACAGAAGAGACTGAAGTACATACAGTCATACACAGCTACAGTAGTCTAGCCCTGGAATGAGTTAAAGCTTTCCTAATTTAAAAACATGTTCCCTCAAGGAGTATCAAACCAAAAGTGAGATACTTACTAGAAAGAAACAGGGGGAAAATAGGGTGCCGGCGTAAATCTTTTTTCTGAAATTGTCTTTTGTTTAAGAAGGTCTCACTTGGTTTGGGTGTGTATTTCCCTCTGCAGAGTAATGGAGATTATGTGTTCCAATAGGAATTCTCATATAGCAAACACTATTGAGTTAGTCACAAGCATATGAAGATGAAGGAAAAGGTCAACATGTTTTCTAACACCTGTCATCATTATCTTCTTTTACTTCTGATAGACTCTAAAGTAAATGCAAACACATTATATCATTTACAGTTATGAAAGTAGATTATCTACATCAACCTCTTTCCTTTTATCTACATCTGGTATCACTCATCACAGACAATCCATATATAAGAGAGACAGTGTTTAACAGCTCATCTTCAGTAAGAAAGCATGCTGCTACCACAATAAATTCTTCCTTATTGCATAATGAACTCACACATGTACTCTTCACACTGTCTCGCACCGCACAAAAAGCAAATTAAGCAGAGCTTGCAGCTGTTTTCATCTTAAAAAAAGAAAAAGACATAGAGTACCGTTAAGAGAAAAGGACAGTAAATAAAATCCAAATCTGATTTACATTATGATTTTAGTGTATTTAAAGATGCCAGAAAGAAACATTCACACAACAACAAAAAATGGTGCACATTGAAAATACCCATCCTAAGATTACCAATGCTTCTCTAACATACACATCCAAGCCAAAGTCAAATATTTTGCTGGGTCAGCTTACAGCAGGATAGAATTTAGATCATTTCATTCATTACAATTTGAGCAAATGGTTACTATACTGGGAATCCACTACCAAGGACCAAATGAAATGTTAAAATGATTCACTCCCATGGGCATATCGACTCATAAAGATACTGACAGCTTTGTGACAAGACCAGTTGTCATTGGTACACATGAATGGTAGCCACGTCCTTTGCCTGGCAGATTTCCAGAATCAGTGTGGGGCTTGCTACTTCTTTGTCATGAATAACCCTGGGTGATGCATAGGTTACATCTGCATTAACAAGCAGCTACCCAATGGGAGAAAATCCATACAAAAGAGGATCCAGTGTGCACAACACATTTCAGGAAATTTAAATTCTGACTTAATTTAATTGCTGCTTTGTGGGCTGAGCAGTCAACTGGGCATGAAGAGTATTAGGTGGCTCCCAAAATGTGCAATATATTTCAGTTTCAGCAGAAAGAAGTCTAAATTATGTGACCAAGATCTTCTTGTGCCACAAATGAAAGCAAATACATGTTCTCGATCCAAACTGAAGTGCTACTCTATAGCTACTTCGTCTCTCAGCAGAGGCATCTCTCCCGTTTACATGAAGGGAAAGTTGAAGCTCCCCTTCTCTGCCCTGTTAAAGCTAAACTAAGGAAGGTCCTAAGGCAAATCATTTGGCAGCAACTGACTTCACGAGTGCTTCTCATAGGAAAAGGGCTCACTTTATAGGAAGGGATTGCTCTGGACTACTGAATCCAGTCTTGTAAAGGCTATTACATCACAAGTTACTTGTTAATGAATTGAATACCATTTATAAATTACATTTTGTCCTGCATATTCCCCTTGGAAGTTTGAGGTACTGGATAACTTAATTAATCTAGAACCACCACTGTCCACTAATGAAATCAGCTATGCTTCTTTTTCACTTTATATCCCACATTTCCCACACACCTATATATACACACTTACATACCATGTCCTTCCTTCCTTCCTTCCTTCCTTCCTTCCTTCCTTCTCTTTCCTTTTCCAGACCTTTGCTAACCAGGTTTACATTTTGTACTCCATGCTTATACACTTGATTTTTAGGGACTTTAGATCACCATAGCAGTTGTTGTTTGCATTCATTGAGGTTAAATTTACTCTTCTTCAACATGGGTGACTTGCATGACAGAACTTCTCACAGTATTTGTTAAATTGTAGGCTCTATATTTCGTTAAAATTTTCCAAAACTAATTGGAAATACTTAGACTGACATTATCTAGGATCGCATTTCCATTTCCACGGCCACATGATACGTGTTGCTCATAGTTGACATGTAATCAATTAATGTGAAAAGTTCTGTCTCTTCCACAGTAAATTCCAACTGCTGATATTGCAGAGTAACACTTAGATTGTTATTATAAGTTCATAAGAGTCTTCTGAGATTCTTACCATTAAATTTCATTCATAATCATTAGACAATTTTTCAATTTCTTTTGATACACCACCAAGCTTTTATTGTAGTGGTATCTTTGAATTTTAGGGTATTAGCAAATTTGAAAAACAAATTGCTTCACTAATGTTAATATTTATCCTATTTCGATCCTTAAGGAGTTCTGACAGTAAAATAATGTTCCTAATATCACTGTCCAGTTAAATTTTTCATTTTAGCTAGTTTTCTTATGCATTTTTCTGGTTTAATTAATGATTTTATTTGTCTCTGCTATGGAACAGATGTTTTACTAAAGGTCCAGAAGCATGGCATCTCCTCTGTTTCTTTAATTTAGAAAATAATTTTATTAAAGAAAATTACTAGGTTAATTTGCCAATTACTAAGTCTACCTAGTGATGTTGCACCTTATTTCATCTGACTGAGCTGATTCATTGTCATACTGTCCACATTAGAAAAAATAATCAATATTTACATAGTACTGTGAATTTTTTAAAAGCATTAGCAATAAATATTTTGACACAGAAAAAGGAGAACACTTTTTAGATATGGCGGACTTTAGAACAGGAGAAAAGTTACCTAAAGGTAGTGGCAACACTGAGAATGAAACAATTGTTTTGGAGACCCAGATTCACTTTCAGTCTTATACTATGCACAAAATTTAATAACATGCTTGCACTTTATGAATTTTATGGCAACTTATGGAGTTGTGAGAGATCAGTAGAAATTATATAAATTACTGGATATACTTTTGGTAGAAGATGTTGAACCCGTATACTTTTATGGTGGCAAGATGAATAAAACAGAAATCATTAGAGTTTGTTAGACTTCATGAATACTTGCTAGTTGGTTTGAAAACAGCATCTGTTAAAACTTTTTTTTCCCCATTTTTCTAGCAGGGCTTCTAACAGAGCTAGTACCATGAAATTCTAATGTTATCTTATTCCTTTGTCTCTGAAATTGTCTCTGAATAGGTATGAATATTTATATAACAGCAAGAACTGAAAGTTTTTCTGTTTAAGAGTGGACTTGAAAAGCTTTATTCCTCTTAAGAGAAGATTCCCTTTAAAAAATTCTTGTAGATAAAACAATAGTTTTATAATATTTTACTCAGCCATTCCAGCATGGTTTCTTTCTATGTATATTAACTGGGACTACGAACATGTAAGGTTTTAAGAATTCACCTTCTACATTTCAGTTCAGCAAAATATTTTATGATGTCATGTTACAAGTAATAATTATTTCATTATCTTACAGTGTAAGATCACAAATTTGGGAAAGATCATTTCACACACACATGCCTTTCATCTTTGACTCTCTCTGGGATGCATTTTTTTCCTTCTTTTTCCCCTTTTATTCCCCTAGTAACTAGTACTGTGTGAGTTTGTTCAGTGGATTTATTGACTTCAGGAACAAGGTTTTTTTGCTGCACAGCTCCAAGAAAAGTATGACTCCATCTTCACTGTGCCATTGTTAGCGTAGAAACACATAACCACGCGGGTTATATGCAAGGTGCTTTATTACGGCGCCAGGGGAGAGGGGTACAAACCCAAATCAATCCCAACATGAGTTTCAGGTGCTTACATGATATACCCTTCTCGTTATATAATCATATATTAATCATTTACCCGATTATGATTTTTGAAACTCTTAAACAATCATCTGTATATTGTTTTTACCCAAGCATAACAACCCCTAAACAATCATCTATTCATTATTGTTTTTACCCAAGCATAACAACCCCTAAACAATCATCTATCTTAGTTCCTTACTGCCCCCGCTAAATGAACACTCAGTACACAGGTGCAGATTTGCTTGAACAGAATGTCCATATTGCTTTCGGGCCTACTCTTGCTACTATAATTTGAAACATTTTAACCCTATGCTATCACCATTAAAGTGTTAAAGATGAGCACTAGGGTCCCTATTTAGCTGTCTCTTTTTCAGATTTAGCAAGATAGGGGGTTACAGTTCCACCTTATAAATCTCATATATATGTATCCACAAATCAGTGAAATGGCAAGAACTTATTTTTCTAATGTTCATTTATCTTACATATTCTGATACTGTTAAATCAAACAAAAAATAAATACATAAATAACAGTCAAATATCAAGATGCTCAATTGGAATTACAGAATTTTCTGAGAAATGTAAGCAAAGTATAGATTATGTGGGAAAATTATAATCTAGTTAAATTTAGAGGTGGTAATAAAACTTCCTTTGTTGTTCCTTTATGATAAAAAAGTAGTCTATTGGCTGCACCTGCAGTTTTTTTTTTCAATTGTGGTGTGACATAGGATCCCTACTTAACAATGAGCAGTGATCTTGGAACAAGTCTAATAATCAGTACCACCAAATCGAGCATGGCCAGCTGAGGCACTAACTTCATTCTCATCCCACACCAGGTTGAATTCAAACGGAAAAAGGAGGTGATCTCATTTTTTAAAATCTTGGTTTGAAGTTTTCCATAAAAAAATCCTAGCAAACCTTTTACACATCACCAGAGCGATAATGAAATGCGTTAAAATTAATGTTCATTTCTCCTTTGATCATTGAAGCAGAAGAGGTGACCAATAAAATGAGTAGTTATAACACTTAGTGACTCCATGAAAAGCAGAAAATACATACAATTTAAACTGTGTGGGATGGAACACTGTATTTACTCTATTGCTTTAGTAAGAGCATTTTCTTTTAATGTGAAAATCCCAATCCTTTACAAAATAGCTGTGAAAAATAAGACCTGGTGAGTGTTTTAAATATATGTTAGCTATATCATCATTTTTTTTTTAAATGAGGAAAAGTCTGGCAAGTAGTCAGCAACACACAGTAGTGGACCCAAAGCTAAATATATATGTATTAAGCAACTGCAGTTGAATTCACTGTTCAAAAACGTGTATAACAGAATGTGCTTCACACTCAACTGGAGTCAAACAGATCACATCATGGAACACAATACCATGAGAGGAATTGAGCAGCAAGATTTGTTCAAGCAAATATACCTTTTAGCTGGAGGGGGGCGGGGGTGATGAGGGTAACAGAACAAAGTAGAAAACTATTAATGCAAAAATTATTTCTCTTCCTTAAAACCATAGATAAGGGCAAATACTGAGACTGATGACTGGCAAAGTTGTTAAAATATTTCACTATCCTCATCTTATCTGTGTGCATATCTATCATCTATCATCAGTAAGTTTAACATCTTAACATGATTTGTAACAAGAAGTTACCATCAGAATCTCGTTTTCTTTGAGAAAGAAGTCAGCTGCTTCCTAAACTGCCTCTAAGATGCAAATGATGCTGTTTGACAGATGTCTTTCTTTGATCCAGCTGGCTCAGTATCTGATATTTCTCCTCAACACTTTCATAAAGCACACGAGTGTCTAGTAAACCTACCATCATTGCAGCACTAGGAATACCAGTTCCATTATTTTTGACCAAAAAAAATGTGGTATTAAATTGTTTCAGCAAATTAGGGAGTATTCATACAAGTTATGTAACTGACAGATCAGCGAAGGCCAGAACTTTTCAGGAAGGCATAGACAGTTAAACAAAGTAACCTTTTCTACTGCCATAGACTGATCCAGAGAAAGATGCCTGTTTTCAGACTGATTATATGACCTTTACTTGCCCTTTCCAATGAAGTTATTTATTTGCTAAAACTAATTTCACTAGTGGTTTCAACTAATCTGTTAGATTTCTAATTGGAGAAACAAAATAAGAGCAAGCACACTGAGATCATGCATCAGTTGGAAGACAGAAAACTCAGTAAGGTAATTCTAATAGCTGCGCTTCCCAAATCATGTTATGGAGAAAGATCTATGATACAGATTTGTTAAGGTTTGTTGTGAGCAGAGCTAACCTTCTGCTGTTCTCTGAACTTTATTTCTTTAACCTTTGAGATGTGCATGCAGAAACTCGTAAGTACTTACACAGGTGGCAAATCAAGAAATTAATCAGTTGCGACCTTGCCCTGGACCAGTGATATAATGTAGATATGCCACAATTTCTGATCAAGCCCACTAGATAGCTTGTGCTATGTTTACAGAGGTTTTCATTTGGTCAAAAGTCAGTTCACCCTGTGAAAATAGATAGACAGTTCCATTTTCGTTCACACTTTCCATTTCCCAAAATTTGCAGAGGAAGGTAAAGAGATGTCTAGGACATCTGTTTTCAGCAACTGTAAGTAATTTGGCCTAATTCTGATGATGTTCTGTGGCCCTAAGTAATTTGGCCTAATTCTGATGACATTCTGATTGCATATGGCCCACCATATGCAAAATGCAAAATCAGTGGGTCTAAGATTTCTTCTGTCTTTAAAAATCTGTTTTCAGAAGTCCATCATGTTTATGAAGGAGAACTATTTAAATAGGATACAAGACTTTGCTCATGTTTACCATAAATGTTCTGTATTTTGCATTCAGACAGCAAGATCATTGTAGTCAGCTTTTAATAGCTGTTTGGACACATACTTTTATGAGATTTATAGACGTATTATAGTGAAAAAGGGATGTCTTTCTTGAAAAATTGCATTCAACAAGGCAGTTCTTCCCTCTTTTCCCCTTATAAGGGTGTATTGTCAAGCCATGAATGTTATAAAATTATTCTGGGGGCTAAGTAAGCATGATAGCCTCTAAAATGAACAATGTTCTTTTGGAGAGATCATATGGTTTTAAATTATAATTTCTAAAGGAAATAACTGAATCTTTAGGACCTCTTATACTGTATATTTGGGAATTTTTTTCCTATCTATCTAAGTGTATATATGAAAAATGCCTATTTTAAAAAAGCTTATTTCTTATTAGATGTTAATTTCTTATCCAGTTTGAGAGACATCCCTTACACTGCCAGACACAGTTTAGGAAAAAAATAGTTTTTAAAAAGAAGAACAAGAAAGGAAAAGTCAAAAAATAACACTCGAGAAAAGATGAAGTCTGATGAAGATCTGGTTTTTATTATATACAGAAGACAGTGTACATTTAACTTAGAGAGCATGTGTATAAATCATTTGTTTTTCACACTGGTGGTACCAGATACTCAGATTAAAGGGCTGCAAAGATTCAAGGCTACTGACTAAAACTCAGGACACAGAATGTATTAAAAAATACTAAAACACAAATCAATGATAATGAGTTCTATGGTGGGTATCCAAGAGAAGTACAGAGAGAAAAGCAATCTAATTTACTACCTGAAAACATAGAAACTTCTCAAATATTTTTACTTCTAAGTATTTACGTCAAAATTCAAACAATTCTTCTACCAGCAAAAGTACTTTGTTCCTAAATATTGTGATAGGTTTCATTTCGTTTTATCTATTCACAAATTTGGTAGCCAATCTAAGTTACTTCTCCCAATTCCTTCTAAGACAATGGAGAGAGGCAGCCA
Organism: Cnemophilus loriae; assembly: GCA_013397755.1. Classification (NCBI taxonomy): domain Eukaryota; kingdom Metazoa; phylum Chordata; class Aves; order Passeriformes; family Corvidae; genus Cnemophilus; species Cnemophilus loriae. Next base: position 1,529,180 of record VZTF01004992.1, on the reverse strand, counting down.
TTTCCTCTGCTGATTTATTTCCTCTGCTTTAAACACCTGTTCTAGAATAGGATGACATGGCCTCTAGAGGTGACTCTCTCTCTAATGACCTAGTTATCCTGGGGAAACAGTGTCCCCAGCTTACACACAGGAACTGAGCAGCAGAGAAACCAAGGTCGCACATAAAATAGGGACCTGAGCAGGATTCAATATGGTATTTCTGAGCACCACTGATATGCTCCATGTACTAGATCAGCAAAATACAAAATTCATTCCTCTATTCCTTTTTCTCTCATTCTTTTGCACAATTACCCTATTTCTACAAAATACCTTTCTTTACATGTAAAAAAAGATTCTTTGTGTTGTTGCCTGCCTTAAAATTCCTGTCTTAGAATCTCCTTTTCCTAAAAGGAGGCAATTCTTTTAAAAAGAATGAGAAGTACCCTCTTAGAACTAGAGGAAGTGAACTGTCTAATGACTTATGGATAAAAATAAGGGGGGAAAAAAATAATTAAACAACAACAACAAAAGCCACATCCCAAGGTGGCTTGGTTGAGTGAGAATTACATATGTAAAGACATGGAATTCTGTATTTTAACTTTTTATGCAGGCAGATTGAATATCCAAAAGGCACATACACAAGAATTTTCTTCTCTAGTAGAAAGTTTAGCTCATCTGTCAAATCTTTAATCCATCTGTCACCGAAGAAACAACCAAAAAATTTCAGCCAAAATGATTCAGACATTTCTAAGAACACATGAAGTAAAAATATTTTCTTTGCCTATGTTAAAAATACTCCAAAAGATTTTTCTTGAGAATGTTTAGCAATTCTTATTTCAAGGTGACAAAGTATGCATTGCTGACTGATGGAGATGATCTTTGTGTCTGAGATGTGTCTTTACTGCTGCTAAAAATACATCAGTGTGAAGTCAGACTTCTCTGGGTTTGGGGAAAAGAGAAACAAAGCTAGCAAAAGTTTCATAGGTATTCTGTTCTACAAAGAATAAGGGGAAGAAGGAAGGAAAAGTGCTCGACATTTCCAACCTCTGCAGCTTTCTCTATCTTTGAGAAAGATTCTTTGATAATCTCATCTTTGTGTGATTGTGAGCATTTACACACAAGTGTGTGTGTGTGTGCATGTGTGTGATCGTGCTATGTGTTTGACACTGGTATTTATCTAGTTCTTTACAAAAAAAAAAAAAAAATCAATCTTTCTTTTTTCATGTGTACACAAACAGGCACTTGAGGTGTTACCGATGTAAAACTAAAATATATCCAGGAGCAATAGCGTTTTCCTAAAAGGTGTATCTTATATTTGATTGACATTACCGTGAACCAATTTCTTTATTCAGGGTGTACTCCTAAGTTTGCCTTTTTACGGTAAATGTTGACAGGAGTGCATTTTTCCCTCATGTGCACAATATATTAACAAGAAGTGAAAGCCCCACCAATGTTCTTGGTACACTGAAACAATTAATGTTCTGGCTTGTGAGTTTAAAAAATAGTGTACGAAGAACACAAAAACTGCAAGGAAGAAAACTTAGCATATTACATGCACATCTATTTCAAATCAAATGGTCTGTGAAAGCATTTTAGAGCTGTCTGTTTCATACTAAGGAATTGTGATATTTTAGAATAAATACAACTCTCGATGTGGCATCTTTATTCTTCCTTGGCCAGATACTAGCACGACTAATACACCAGTTCTAAACCAGGTTCGGGTTTGAGCAAAGAGAAGGAAAGGAACAAAAGAATCACTTAAATGTAGAATATCCTCCAAAGACACTCTTTTATTCATTGCAACAGAGACCAATTAATAGAGAAGATCAGAAAAGGCCTTGCGTTCAGCGGTAAGGCTGGCCGGTGTTTTACAGAAGCTGTGCCTATCATTTTCATTAAACATAATGAGAAGAGATTAGCAAGTGGACAAGAATTTACAAGTAACCTTTTTTTCCCCCCATCAAGAACTGGCTAAGGAAAGGACAGGAAAATAACTGCTGGTAAATCTTGGTATCCCATATTTCTCTTCTGAAAGGACCAGGAGACCAACATCCAAAGTGCTGTTTCCATGTCCAAAACATTGTGCGTCCTGACAGTTCAATAGCCTCACTGATTCCTATTCACTGCAGTATCTGGAATGGTTTTATTGTACAATATCATCATTGCCACAAAGCCAGACAAGTTGCTTGTTCAGATTAAAACTGCACCCATCCCTCTGGGTTGCTGCACAGAAAGGGTTCTAATAAAAGTATGAACAGTGGATTAATATATGGTTGTTTCTTATTAACTGAATGGACATAAAAATAAAATGTATTCATTTATTCTGATCGATAAAACCCTGAATAAATTTAGTTGTTGTTTTGTACCAATGGTTTTTGTTTACTATAACACAGTATTGAGTTTCCAGTAACGTTCTTTTAAGCACACTCTTCAGAAGTCTTTTTCCTTGTATTATATTTATCTATGTATCTGTTATTGTCCCTTTAAAACATAATAAGAGCTGGTTTATTTACAGTACTGGCCTGTTTAAGAGACCTCAGTCAGACTGTTCAATCTAGACAAGATATTTGGTTCTTGTTAGCCAGAATACGTCATGAATGTACTTGGTTTTCAACATTTCATTTTAAAATAGCCACATGACAAAGGATCTATAGGAAGATGGAGACCTGCTGAATTTCTACCACCCTAATAAAAGATGGTTTTGCTGAAGTGTAGAATGATTGAGTTGTCACATTTTCTTTTGTTTGATTACTAAGACAAACAATGAAGACTTTTGTATGCAACATCTCTAAATATGTAAGGCTACAAAGCTTTCTTCTGTTTATAAATTATATTACTGCCTTATAATGAAAAAAACATGAAAATGAGGAGAAGAGATATCATTAAAAGATAATTGTTTTATCTGCAGCTTAATCCCTTGAATATCAGGCTGCAATTTCCCTTCAGGAGATGAAATACTTTGAAATGGTACTGCTAATTTGAGCAGAATATCAGGACATTAATCAAACAACTGTAGTGCTGCTTTGCTGGGTAGGCATGACAAGTCTTTAAGGAACTGAGCTGGTAACCTGAATTTCTAAGGCATCTGGAAACACAAATAATCCTTTGGATAGTTAAAAGTTCGCACAAACTGAAGTGTGGAACCATCACATTTACACATGTATTTAATTCCAAGGTTAAATTATTTGTGGAGAATTAAAGCAGTTCTGTTTGTAGTTACTATGCCGAAAACAAAATGGTTGAAGCCTTGACGAGCTATATTCTCTATACTGTAATTCAGCTGTCAAGATAGAACTGAGATCATATTTGAATGTGTTTTTGTATTGCAGATAATCAAAACAGAGTATAGCAGAACTTTGTTGGAAACTGATGGTAGAGCAGGTATGGGACAGGATCACTGGGATGCGATGATGTGAGTAGTCCTAATGAAATGCCACTAAAGCGACTAACCATTTAGAATGGAAAACATACTCATGGGATCTAGGGTTTCACTCATGGTAAAGCTCGATTTTCTGGCTCAGTAGCTGCCAGCCACATGGGTGGTGTTACATCTACCTGCTACAGTGACTGAAACACACTGCTTCACTCTGTTCTTCCTCTCTATTCCTTTTGAATTGTCAGTGTTATAAAGGCAGATGTTCCATGTTGCATAATTCACACTGTGTGCTTTTCTTAAAACGCAACATTACATTTACATTCCCAGATTAACATTTGTGGATTTGAGAAGACAGTAATATTCTTTAAAGTACTCTTTATCTTGACATATTGTTGTATACTCAGCCAGACTAATTACATATTTTTGCATATAAGTGAACTGGGAGCTTATATCTCAGCTGAAAAATCTCAGTTATAAATAACTATCTGCCTCATAAGACCCCATACTGACTCAGAGATCAGGGCTCTGATGTAACGTGGCAAGAAACAAGTATATTAGGAAAAATATCATAGCTGTTAAATTCAAGATCTTCTTAGGGGGGATTATACCTAAATTATCATAGAAAGTCTGAGTTTGGAGGGGACCTCTGGAAGTCGCCTAGTCCATCTCTCCTGCACAGACCAGGGTCAGCCAAAGCAGGTTGCCCAGCAATGTGTCCAGTTGGGTTTTGAGTGCCTCCAAGGATGGAGACTCTGCAACTTCTCTGGAATACTTATTAATTATCATCCTCAATCTGCAGTGTTATCATGTTTGTCAATCAGTACAATTTTAATGACGTCAAGAAAGCGGAATTACTCCTCTGTAAACGACAGAAGGAAATTCACTCCAACAAGTCTGCACTTTAAACTTAAGTAATGTTTAAACTTGAGCCTTGGAAAAGGTTTGGAAAATGCACTCTTTTTTTTTCAATCTTTCTCATCCATTTCGCAGTTTAAGGCAGAACCAGGAAGAGAAATATAAACTCTATCAACTGTCACACTCCTAGCCAAGCAACAGAGCACCAAAAGCAAACAATCTCCTCAACATTACTGAGAGTCTAGTCAATTCATTTGAGAACTCCAGTTTGGTTTGCTAAGCTGGACAGCCCAGATATATTTCATATTTGCATATCTGAGCTAGAAAATTTAATTTTTGCAAGCTGTTTTCACCATTTGTTTGTGCTAGTTAATGATTTTTGGGTTTGTATTTAACCTTTGAACACAAGTTTTCTTCTTTATTAGTAATTTTATTAATATTTACAACAAATTGTCAGCAACTTCTTTCAAAATTGATCATATTACCTAGTTACACAAATCTGCTTTCTATAATAAGAAGGAGCAGTCAGGGTCAGCTGTTGATGAATGAGACAGAGTTCAGTTAAGGAAAAAATCGAAGACTGCAGTTTTTCAAGGAAAACAGCATCTGCAGCTCAATGGTTACAATAGTTACTATTCTACATGTTCAGATCAAGGAATTCTCTCAAAGAAAAGCAAATTAGCAAGAAATGTTCTTGGAATTTACAGAATTACACTTACTTCAGTGAACTTTTGATCTGTTTGCATTTCTTAAAAGCTCATAAGCTCCAAACTAGGGCTTCCAAACTAAACCTTCTAAGCTTCCCATCTGTAGCTCTCAGAATCAGGCCAGCATGAATCACAAGGAACCAATTACTGCGAAGTGTTGCCATGCCAGCAGTGGCATTCACTTTTCTGTAATATTTTCACTAACCTTATTTCCCCTGTGAGCAAAATAGCTGCTGCTGTTTGTTCAGACTTGGCGGCCATGGTAGGACTAGCTGTCAGACAGCCTGAGCTCCTCTTGCTAATTTCAAGCTCTGTTGAGCAGTACTGTGGTGGCAAGACTATCACTTCGTGTTTAGGAGCAGCCCTAGCAGGACGTTAAAAAAAAAAAAAATTAAGGAAATATATAGATTTTGCTTATCAGGGAAAAAATGTTGGAGACTTTTATGGAAGAATTCACTGTTACTCACTTTTTTAAGCAGAAGTGACTAGAAGGCACTGAACAATACCAGCTGACCACATATGCTAACATATGGTATAAGTTAAATTATGATGATTAGAAATGTTAAGAAAACCTGAATGAGAATAATTTAGCCTACTGAAGTTATTAATTCTATAATATAAAATTAGAACATATCTGAGCAGCATTGGTACAGAAATGTAAAGATAAATTTAGAAATAAAGAAACTGGCATAGTGATGTAGAGTATACCTACCACAGACCGCTGACCACAGTCAAAACCATATTACTGTCTTTTTTATTGCTTTTATTTTTCATTTTTACAAGTGATATAAATTATATGTGGCATTATTGTCCACAGAGAAAGTGCACAGACATCCTAAGTAAGCCCACTTCCAGGCCATTAGCGAAACAGCCATTGAGGAAACCCATTTCCTAGCAGGAGGATATTGAATTCCGTAAGGGGAAATGCCAAGCCATGACCCTGGAGAGAAATAAGCCCATGCAGCAGTAAATGCTGAGGAGCTGAGCAGCTGAAAAGCATCTTTGCAGAAAAGGAGGAGTCTGGTTGAACAGCCAGTTGAACATGAGCCAGTGATGTGCTCTCACACAGTAAAGTAGGACACAAGCACCTGTAGTTCCATTTGGTGATCAGAGACATTGTGGTGTCTCGATCCTTGGAAATGTTAAAAACCTACAGGACACGGTACTGGGAAACCTCCTGGTGGACTCTACTGGCAGCAATGGGGTGCATTCCTGATCTCCAGAGGCCCCTTTCCATCTCAAATGTTCTAGGATTCTGTGATACTACAAAAGGCTGAAAACATTTAGCAAACAACTACTGCCTAGATAGAAAGGAATATCCTGAACTTCCAGACCAATCTGGTGAAGTGATGAAGTGAACAATAATAGGACATAGATCATGTAGATAGACAGTTGTGTGTGTGATGACAACAGAGAGAGTATGCTGACTTAATACAGCAAAGAACATCATGGTCTAGACAGTGGAAATAATGGTCGTATATGGCTTATATGACTTACATTTGTAGCATGACGTGCGACAGGAGAATAGAGATTCTGGAGCCAAAGTTAAATGAAAAGTAAAAGACCAAGACTGATCAAAGTCATGCACCAGTGTGGATGGATTGAGTTTCTCTTCATCTGTAGACAGTTGTATGAGGAAAATGTAATCAAACGCAATAGACACTGGAAAAAAATCTCATCAAGTAGGTGGATGTCTGTTTCGTAAAACTGTCTGTTATTTCAGATGAGCTACATCTCAGTGAAAACAGAATCATGATGCTGAAACTTAAAAGCTTATGGGGAACTTTTACACTAAGCACTATGAGAAAGCTCAGAGCTGCAGAAGAGCACACAGATCCCATTGAAATAACTTTCTAAGAGGAATGAGGATCTTATAAAACAAAGAGGAATTTAAAAGTCATGCTTATTTTCTAAAAAAACCTGCCTCGTGTTCAGGATATCATATGTGAGAAGGCAACCAACCCAAAAGGAAATGAACACATTCACCTATTTAAATGTTTGAAGTGTAAAGCATAAAATTGGTGAATTTGTTTGCCTGATTTTTAATGAGAACAATAAATTATGAAGACTTATGAACTTGGGGAAAGAAAGCTGATTTTTCAAACATGTCATGGCAGGCTGCAAATTACTTAAGCAAGCCAGACAAAGGTTTTTCTAGAGCAAATAGAGTAATAAGCCATGATTTAAAAAGTAATAATACTTTTTTAAAAAATCGCTTAAACGGGATGAGAATTATGCTAAAAGCCTCATATTAATTTTCAGCCCTTAGTCACTAACTGTGACTAAGAGAGACCAGAAAAGCTGCAAGAGCAATAAACACCGTAATTATGGGAAGTTGTAGTTATTTCGAGGAAGATTTAGATAGGCATCTGAACAAATGGTATCAGCTTCAGATGATGGAAGTTACCTTATTAGACTTCAGCTTCTTGAAACAGTTAGGCAGAAAGACTACCCTTGAGAGTAACCAATAATTCTCGTGAGACGCAAGTTGGACTTGTTTCAGAATGTATCTCTGAAAGAGCCTTTCTAAGGGTAATGAGATCTGGTTCAAAAATACTGCAGGAGCGAAATGTACTCCCAAAAAAAAAAACCACCACTGCAGAGATATTCACCTTCAAAAAGAGAAATTATGCAAAACCAGAACACTTAAAGTAACATAAAAGAATCAGCCAAAGAATAAATCTTTAGACCGTATGGAGTTTCCTTCAAGACACCATATTGAAGAGACAAAGCAAATATAGAATCAGTCTGGCTAAAGAATAGAAACAGTAGAGAATAACAATAGTTAAACAGTAAAAATATAATGGATAACAGCAGTAAAGAGCTATCTTTCAGAAAATGAACGTTATGTCCAGATAAGGCAAATGGAAAAGAAATAAGCTCAGGCAAATTAATTCTGAGACCTTAATAAGCCAAAAAAATTACTTTGAAGAACAATTTGCCAAGGGCATGAAGTTATTAATTAGATGTTTTCAAACACCTTAGAAGCAAAATACTTGACACAAAATCTGCATAGTAAATAGACACTTAATATAGCAAAGGAAGTACAGTTAATATAGGAAAGGAACATGACCATGGTAGAAAATCTGAAACAGTGACTTACATCACTTTTCACTACAGAAAAATTTAGGAAGAGTCCCATGTGAGAGCTCTTCCTTACAGGAATGGCTTGGAGCAACTCTCTCAAATTATATTGTCAGCCGAATGTAAGAACAAATAAATAAAATAACTAGTAACTTCTTGCTGAAGTTAGGTACTATTTTATTCCAAGCATTGAAGGAACTCAGAATTAAAATGTCTTTAAGTATTAACTGTGTTATATAAACTAACAAATTAGCTGGAGAATCAGAGGAATGAATGGCTAAAATTACAGCAACTTTGGAGAAGTGCTTCAGGGCCAGTCAAACTATTACAAACTAAATTTCAGAAATAGGTTAATTGTCTAAAATTATAATAAAAACAGAATAAGTATATATTCAGTTAAATAAACTAAGATAAAGAAACAATACAGCTTTTATAGAGGGAAACCATGTTTCACAAACCTATTTGAGTTCTCTGAATTAGTCTGCAGAAGTGTGAGGTAATGATCCATTTCTTAAACGCACTAGACCTCCAAAAGCCTTTGATAAGAAAGTATTGAGAGAAAAAAAGTTTGTTGATTATGCATAGTTATGCACCATGGTGAAAATGAAATTTGATTGCAGAGAGATGCAGGGACATCTCACAGTACAATAAAATAACCATGATCACGTATAAAGTCCATGAGTAAACCAGTATTAGGTACTGATGCATAATCATGCGTTCTAAGTCAGCTGTTACAGAATCATAGAATTATTTACATTTGAAAAGATTTTTAAGATCATTGGGTCCAACTGTTAACCCAGCACTGCCAAGCCCACCATTAAACTATGTCCCCAAGATCCACATCTACAAGTCTTTTAAATATCTCCAGGGGTGGTGACTTAACCACTTCCCTGGGCAAACCTGTTCTAAAGTTTGACAAGTCTTTTAGTGACTAAACCTTTCCTTAATACTCAATCAAAATCTCCTCTGGTGCAATTAGGGACTGTCCCCACACTTGCCTTATCACTGGTTTATTGTGACAAGAGACCACTGGGACAAGAGACCAACTGCCATCTGGCTACAAGTTCTTTTCAGGCAGTTGTAGAGAGGAACAATTTCTCCCAGAGCCTCCTTTTCTCCAAGCTTCCAAGCTCCAAGCTTCTCCAACCTACCCCAGCTTCCTCAACCACTCCTTATGAGACTTGTGCTCCAGATGTTTCACCAGCTCTGTTGCCCTTTTTTAGACATACTCTGTTCAATCAGGCTGGTCTTCTTCCGCACTGATTCATGTTTTGGCACATGTGGATAGTCTGATCGTAGCCTTTAAAATTTCTTTGTCAAAGAATGCTCAGCATTCTGGGAATCCTTTGCCCTTCTGGACTGCCTCCCAAGGGATTTCCTCAACCAGTCTCCCCCACAGGCCAAAGTCTGGTTCTGGAAGTTCCCTTTCTTAGTTCTTCAAGAACTGAGGACCAGATCATTTCATGATCACTATGCCCCAGACAGTCTCTAACCATCACATCAAGTCCTCCTCTGTTTGCAAATAGCAGATGGCTATTATCACTCTGAGAGGAGAGCTTGGAGTCACTGTGGATAGATTTATAAAGCTATCAGGCTCGGAACTCAGTGACTTACTGCACTGAAGATGTATCGCATTTTGAAAATTATTGGAAAAGGATAAAGCAACAAAATAGAAAATATCATTGTGTGTCTGTGGAAACCTCTAGAGAGGTTTGAAGTCTGTATGGAAATTTAAAAGGGACAGTCCTTGAAAGGCCTAAAAAAAGGGCAGACATAGATCATCAAGAGAAAGTTAGGTTTAAGAGAAGGGTAGGTTTCACATTTGAGTGCCCAAAGAATATTGCATATAAAGCAAATGTAGCTTTTTATCGAAAAATATAAAAACCTACCTTTACAAGCTCGGGATCTCAGATTTTTCTACAAGAAAGAGACAAACCCAAGCAAACAAATAGAACTCCTTTTCTCCAGGACTGGGGCTGGCCTTTGACCAAAGTTAAGAATAAAAAATTTCTAACATGTCTAGACAGGAAACATATAATTTGCTTTGACTAAGATGTAGGATGTCTGTCACTAGAATTTATGCATTATTAGTCTGCAATCCAATTAATATTCTGTTACTAATGTGCAAAGAGTAGAAATGTAGAAAGACAATATCTTTTAAAAAGTCATAAAAAGTTGAAATTCTTATTAACTCTTCTGGAGAAGACCAGAATATTTAGAGAGGTGTACAGAAACAGTCAAGAGACAATTTAAACCATATAAGGATGTTAATTTGAAGAAGAAAGAGCAAACAATTTGAAAGCAATCAGTACACTTTCATCATCAGCCACAAGTCTGGTGATACATTTGACAGAAAAGGATAGACTCAATGACTGCTTAAAGATCCCTGACTATTCTGCGGGCTGAAATTCAGCAGAACATTTTCCATCTCCTGGAACATTTTCTATATTTGTCATGATCAAATGTGAAAACCAGTCAGGAAGCACTATAAAATTGTTAGATGATTTTGGTAGAAGGGCTGAAATGGAATTGTTGACATTCAACCTTCTTTGAGTAAAACACCTATATGAAGCCCTACATAAAAAAATGTGTGACTCCTCTTGCTCCAAAGAATCTCTCCTTTAATTAACAGTTTCTTAGCTTTTTGAAATCAAGGTAATGGAATAAAAAAAGCCCTGTTTAGAACTGGCAATACACAAAATAGGAAGCTTCTTAGATCACATACATTTGGTTTTCCCTTACTAAGAACAGAATACTTGAACAGGATTCATCCACCCATGTTTAGGCATTTAAAATTTAGCCGGACAAATTTCAGGTAATCTCACAACATTTTACTTACAATTAAAGGAGAGAGATGGATGTCTCCATAGAGCAATTCAGCTTCTCACTTTCCCTTATTTCAAAATCCTGTTTTGGAGTAGAATGAATAGATGTCTGGAGGTGTCTGTTTCTCTTCAATGAGCATGACCCTTAAGTTATTAGACATACCTGGCTAACTTTTAGATGTCTAAAATTTATGGAGAAGAATCCCATTTTAATTACTTTTTCTTTTCCCTTAGGAAATATTTTTTTTTGCCATTGTGCATCATTTATATTAAGCAAATTATTTTCTATAAACTTTTAAAGATAAAATGCATTTCTCCTAAACTTCAGCCAAGAAAGTTTTAGTTTAATGTCAGGCTTCTCCAAAAAGTTATGTCCAGGTGGAAATATGAGTTTATTATTGGAAGAAATTTTGCAGCCTTAACTTATTGAGTTTGACTATAATACAAGTATAAGAACAAATTATGTTTTGTTACCAAGACAACAAAAGTAAAAAGCAAGGAAACTAATGGAAGCAATTTACAGCTCTATGGGACAGCCGGAGATACAACAAACTGCGTTTTTTTAAAGAAAACAACACGATCCATCAAACTTTTGATTTTATTGCAAGAATAGACACACCACATGACAATAAAGAAAATCACACTTCCAGTAACCCAAAGTAAGGCTTATTTAAGGATCAGTCAGATGAGTACATGGAAACATATATATTTCAATCTAAGATTTCCATCTCATTCACTCCTACCTACTCCAGCCCAATACTAAGGGGATGAAAATGCTAAGCTTTTGTTGTTGTTAATATTTTTATATTGCAGTGGAATCCATGTTCGTTTATTCTTTCTTATTTCAAAGAGTTTAATATTGTTTTCAGAAACAGTTAAAAATTATAATGGCATAGTGTGATCCAACATTTTTGTTGTACAGCTATGCTGAAGTATACCATATAACCCATAGGCCTAGGACACACACACAAAGAATCCCCAACCAAACGAAAAACAAACCAAAAAATCTCCTCCTATCTCTAAGAAAATATTAAACACTCTTCTTAAAAACCTATGGCAAGATCATAACCTCTGATTTTAGTACAGCTTTGGAATTGCATATAAAAAGAATAATAGGTACAGTGGCAGAGTCTGTGTTCCAATAGTTTTCATAGTCACAATCACATTCAAATAGACAAAAAGGCAAAGCTACAGTTTGAAAATTTTCTTTAAAAATATTGCAGAAACATCTAAAACATTGACCTTAAATAATCTTGCTTGGGTCATAAGGCACTACCCAGAGTAATTCAATCGAATCTATGACTGAAAATCTGACGGCTTTCTGCCACTAGCTTCCTAAAATACAACATACCAAAAACAGCAGCAGTAAGAAAGTAGATCTGAGTACACACATTTCCTCAGGACTGACAATATGTATGCTGGATCATGTAAAAAAAAGAACTAGATTATGAAAACATACGTAAAGCTATTATATGACTGTAGTGGTAACAAACTACATCTCATATATTTGTGGATTTTTGGAGGGATTGGGTTTTGATTTTTACTTTACACCTCCAGTGACTTAATATCTCGTTGCCATTTTGTGACTAAAAACTAAGTCATAACTAAGTCCATATGAAGATGATGTCTACATTTCAGTTATAAAATCTCTGAATAGGAATTCATCTGAAATAAATCTGCTTAAATCTCAGAAGTAATAAGATAGCAAAGATATGGAAAATTCAAGTACTGTTTCCATCCCACAGAGTTCAGAATTACATTACTCTCAGAATATAATTAACTCCACTGTATTATATTCTAAATAGCAGGTTAAGAGAATAGAATTCATATATTAGCATAAACAGAATGAGAGCAATGACATGTCCTATGTTCACTAAAATATCAACAGAAATTGAGCTACAGAAGAAAATGAAGATGTAGGCAAAATCCATAGTCTTCTATCTAGGGAGTGATTTGAACTATAAATAAAATTACAAACTAGAAATTAATACAGGAATCTGAAAAATTATGGAGATTTTAAAATCACCAATTGTTATAGGAAGTAGCAGGAGAAGCAAAGAATGAAAAAATGGTTTTCTATAAGAATAATATGTCACTGCGTCTATGCAAGTCCTAGGCCTCAACATGCAAGAAATCAAACAACAGAATGGGAATGTGGCATCCTAATGGTGGGATTCATCTCAGTTAATTTAGTCATCTAAAATCTAGGCTGCTTTATTACCAGGGTTCCTGTCACTGCTTATTGAAAATGTAAGCTACTCAAAGGGCTGATCTCCCTATATTATTATATTGAGGTGAATTACCCAGATGTTTATCTGTCTTTCCAACTGCGTATGGAGGAAGCCTGGAAAACCTTGGGAAACTCCACTTCTGCTTTTTGAATAGCTAATATTTATGTTGGTTAATCAAAAAAAAAAGAAAAAAAGAAAAAATTTACAAAGAATATTTAAAAAAAATATTTTGCCTTAATCTGTGCACAAAATAACATCCAAAAGATTAAGTATCTGAGACACTTCTAGTAAGACAAATGCTGGGAATCCACACCACAACTAAATAAACATTGCAATGTAACCAAAGGGACAATATTTGCCAAAACAATTCAAAATCAGAGTCACAGACTGTAGTTCCAAAGTTTAAGGGGACCAGGAACAACTTTCACTAGATCAGGTTGCTCAAAGCCCCATCCAGCCTGGCCTTGAACACTTCCAGGGATGGAGCATCCACATCTTCTCTGGGTAGCATGTTCCAGTGCCCTCACTGTAAAGAATTTCTTCCCAATGTCTATTCTAAACTTACTCTCAGTTTGAAGCCATTTCCTCTTGTTCTGTCACTTCATGCCCATGTAAATAGTCTCTCTCCATCTTTCTTGTAGTCTCCCATCAGGTACTGAAAGGCCTCAATCAGGATCTCGCCCTGCAGAAAAAATGTGAAGGCTTATTTTTATAAATAGATGCTTCAATAAAAAAGGAATTATGTACCCAACAAACAATGACAGTCAGAAAGGCTGGCTATTGAAACTTCTTTTGCCACTAATGCTAAGCAATGGAGAGTGATGGAAAGACTGTATTTATACTATCTAACATAATCATGTTAGTTAGAGGAAAGTGAAAATATTTTCAGGAAATATTTTACCTCATTTATACAAATTCAAAATCACATATTTGTGCTTGTTTTTCATGGTCTGTAAAATCCATAGAAAGAATAAACATTCAGACCTAATATGCTTCTTAAAAGAGTAACCCAATTTTCCTGTATCTTCTGGGTTTGGGGTGGGGGGGGTTAGATTTGGGGTTTTCTGGGGGGATTTTTGTTTTGTATTTTTGATGAAAGTAATGTTTTGAAAGAGTAATTTTTATTTTTTCTTGTAATTCAGGTAATACTCAACACAGAAGCTCCTTCAAACTGCAATTAATCTTTGTCCAATCTGCCATTCACCCGGGGGCTGAAATTACCGTTGCCCAGAGTGGGAAGACGATTTCTCCCTATGAGAGGTTTTGAGGAATTTCTTCTGTCATACAATGATTCTTATTCCTGTACCTATAGAATTTCTGATGAATGTCTGAAATCTCGTTAACCTCATGTACCACTAACACCACATCAGAATGGCCGGTTGAGAGCTAGATCACCTGAGTCATGTATAATGTGGCATCAGCACAGGTACACAACTTTCATTCACACAGCTCATTCATGCCCAGGTGGTTTTGTATGTGGCAACGTCATCCACCTCACATCTCAGAAGTCTCAACAGTGGAAAAGGGTTTTGGGAAGCAAACATCCTCACAAGAAGGAGGAAATATAACATGAAAACCTAGTCTTCCTTTTTTTCATAAATATGACTGTTTGAAGGCACCGTTACAAGAGGCACAATCTGACGGCCAGCGACTAAGCTAAAAGTAATTTTATTTTCAAATACAAATAATTAACAGAAACTTCTCTCTTGCAATATTGAGGGCCTCTCTCTTGTAATGCTGCATCCTGCCAGACTGTGAACAGGCATACACTTGTGGTAGCTCTGTCCTAGGAAACCCTGTCACAGCAGATAAAGTGCTGCACCATATTGCCAGTTCTGAAATCTGAGATTTAAAATCACCAGATCACCAGTAAATCATGGAAATCTCAATATATAGCTACTCTATTCTCACATTTGAAGCTTCATCCAAAATATATTAAAGTCATTAAGAATATCTCATGTGACCTCAGTAAGACCTGAATCCAGTCAAACCTCCAAAAGTAAGTTAGTTAATTTTTGACACCAACTTCTTGCTTTTGCAGTAGCAAAGTGGAATACTGATCTTAACCATACTCTGAGATCCAATCATGCAGTGTTTACTCAAACTAAAATTCCACTGAGAATTGTGGATTTTATTTCTGTCTCTTGAGTGCATGACAACAGGTCTACAGACAAGCCAGCAAAACTCAGCAACTGTCTAGTAAGCTTAGTAAAAAATACAAAGTCCTAATTAAGAATGGTATAGGCTCCTCTGTGAAATCTACTGTCAGCAGTGAAAAGGATAATGATAGTGTCTTTTCACAGGCTCATTCTATGACACAAAGCAGCTTACTAATGATCTCGTTTCTTTTAAAGGTGTAGACCAGATATTCAAATAGGGTATGCTGATCTACGTCCTTCCTTTCAAAAAACCTTTATCAACTTGTATCAATTGAAATCTGACCTTTATTTTTTTATGTCAACATAACTTGTCTAATCAGACACACAGCTCCACTCAGTCAGTGAAACCTGAAATCCTTCTGCTCTTTTGTCGCTGTTTCTCAAAACAAACACAGTATCAGCAAGGAAACGTGTTCTGGTGTTGAATTTTTTATTTTTATTTTTTTCTAGATGTATGAACTATAAAAAAAACAAGCAATAGATACAATATTTCCATATGCTTTTTTTCTCCTAAGGAGTGCACATCATTGAAATATTAGAAATCATATCAAGTGGAAACTGCAGAAAAATCTGGAATTACTAGTTTCTGTAGAGATGTTTTGTGGGTTTATCCTTGTTTTCTTTGATATCTTCCTTCTGGTTTCTTTTCCTTGATTTGCCTCATATTACCTAATTAGATCAAGGCAATATACTGATTAATGAGCATCTCACTGAATACATCTATATGAAAGAACAACTCTGAAACTTTTGTTCTTTAAACGTGTTCATTATATCCACTTTAGACCATGTGTTTCAATGGCAAATTAAATCACACTAGTGAGCTGAAGACAATTTAGTAAAGATCATTATTTTTTTTTATTATTATTATTCTTGTTACAGAATTTAAGTTAACTTCAAATCTTCATTACTGCCCTGGTGGCGAAAAGCACTGAAATATTATTCTGGGTACAATATTTATTATTTGATACACCTATCTAAGTATGTGTGCTTATACATCCCTCAATCCATAACAACCATTTTATTTGCCCAACTAAATGCATTTAGATACTGATTGTCTGGGGTTTTTTTCCTGAAAAACATATTATATTTTGTACTTAATGGCAATTTCACTGTTTTGCTATGTTCTTTTTCTGTAAAATTCAAACAAATGTAGGGAATTTTATGACAGTAAAATGAATATTTTTACATTTCCATATATGTTAGCCAGATGTACAAACTCTATTTCACACTGAAATGGCAATGTTTTCAAATTAGAGTTATTTGTCTCTTAAAAAAGAACTCTTCAGGATTTTTGTACACACACTTTAATCAATATGGCAAATTAATATGATTTTGAAGCTCATTTACTCTTGTGTATATAAAAAACAGACCCAATAAAATGTGTAGCACTATCCTGTTGTAAGATTTTATGTAATTAAAACTTAAAAACTTTAGAATATCAATTTCAGTTGTGCATCAAACCTAGTATCCGCTCTCTGGATGTGTCAAATAACTAGTGCTTCAGAGAAGGGTACATCTGCTCTGGACTCCAAACATAAAACCCAGCACCCAGGCTAAAGAGACAGACCTTTGGGATCAGGAAAATAGGAAAGGACACGCAGCCCTCTGTTCTTTATGGTACCAAGCAGGAAGAGAAAGTACAAAAGAGCTATCCCTCAACAGAACTACATCTATTAACAGCCTGAGAGTACTCCACCATTATCCTCCTCTTTGGGTAGCGTACTGCCCTCTGAAAGTTGAGAAAGCATTTTAGAAGAAGAAAATAACATTGGCTTTTTTTTTTTTTTTAATTATTATTAGCATAAGACCTACCGAACTGAATTAAAGATATTTTCAAGACTTATTTTGCTCTGAGATACCTGGTTGGAGAGATTTGCTGCAAAAATTTACTGGTTGTTGCCATCATGACAAAAGAAAAAGGCAGTAATGACAGCTTTAGGGACTGTTGCGTGTTACCCTGTTTGTATTTTACCAGACATCTCTGCTGTGTAGTCCCTGAATGTTAGCGCCCCGTGAAGGATAGTGTTCTTGAGTTTGTTTTAAGAGACTTGATTGTTATCTGTGCAAGTAGAAGACATGGAAGCAAAAATTTATCTATTTTATGCATTGTTTTAAAACTGTTTCTCAAGAAAGAGTATTTGAGTTCTTTCTTTTTGTGATAGTTAAAATATGCTGTTTTCCAAAATATGTGCAGATGTTTACACTCTGCTGAATTATAGAATAGCTCAGCATTAAAACGTGGCAGTAGAAGAAAAAGTAAGTTTTTAAGTGAAAATGTGGCTTGAAGTATTTGAAGATCTGAGGATTTTTCTGTCTTTTTTTTAATTTGAAAAAGAAATGCATTTTTTTCCTGTGATGGTCTACTGAAACAGATTGAATATACATCAGAGCATCTGTCACTGCTCTTTAGTATAAACAGAAAAATGCTGTTAGTCACTTGTTGCTAAGATGCTTTTAATTTCAATAATGTTCATACTTTTCTCAAAAATATGTTTGTTTGTGTTTTACTGCAAAAATATTGTGAGCTGTTTTCTAAATCAGATATTTTAGTACCATATTTAATCATTACATAATTATGGCTTCTTCCTGTATAAAAATGGATGATAAAAAATAGGACTCATCTCTCCTCTACTGTTAGTTCAAGTAAAAGGCTCCCTCTCTGGTTGAAGGGGAAGAACAAGCACATTCAGGATACGTGTCAGACACTTATATTAAATATATGTTGCAGGATGGAATTTAATCGTAGAACAATACTGGAAAGCACTGACTATTTCCCAAAAACAAGCCAAGTCTCATTCTTAATGAAGTCAGCTGAAAGTATTGATTTGATTTATGTATCTTTGATCGTAATTCTCTAGAGGCTCAGTGTCAGGACTTCTCATACCAGGAGCTCCTTCCAAGGTTGTTTTATCAAAGTCAGTTCCATAACTATGAAAGATTTTAGTAGAGGAAAAGGACAGGAGAATTATTAGGAAAATGAGGACAGATTTGAATGCTACGGTGAGTCAGGGATTATTAATTCACAGCTGAATGACATGTCATGACATTTGGAAAAACACATTATAACCTAAACCAGTCTGCAAAACCAGATTTCTTTTTAAAGAGAGTGATGTCTGCAAAACTGTGAAAGATTTGGTCAAAGCAGGGCAGCAAAATTTAATAACTTTTTTTAGTAACAAAATCCTGAAAAACTGTGTTCTCTACACTGGAAAACTCATGAATTCAAATAACATTACAATAGTGATAATTAGGCTTTGCAATTCTTTTACACATATTTCATGCAGTTACAAATTTACACTAATAGGCAAACTCGTTCCCTAAATTTTGATATGCACAGCTAAACAGAGCATTAATGTGCTGGCTGCTATCAAGTCATTCATTTTCATTTGAAATCCCACAGTGTTTATTACTTTTCGTAAGTGACAAGCAAGGTAACAGCAAAATCTGAAGTTTACAAAATTATTTTACTTAATCCAAACTAGAGGATTAAGTAAAGTTTTAGAGAGAAGTAAACAACTGGAGAGATAATATTCAGAATAAATAAGTGCAAAATAATTTATACATGAAGAAAATCTTAAACTGCTTGCTTACCTCTATCTCAAGAAAGGAACCATTAGTCATTGCAGTAATTGAGAGGTATTTGCTTAATTTACAACTGCAGTCAGAAAGCAAACAAAACATTAAGCTGCATAAGAAGTAAGATGATGAATAGCATAGAGTTCCAAAGTTTTGTATAAATCAATATCTTGGCATCGTCTGGAACACTACACATATACACTACAGCGCGGTTCTAGGAGATAAATTAATACAAGGTTCCAGCCTTTATCTATTATTCTAGCTTGTACCAGACTCTGAAACATCCAGGAAGACTCTCTGCACAGGTGAAGGGAATGGGTTGCCAACACCAAAATAAGGCAGCTGGGGATGAAGGTGAGTGCTACCTAAATGTCCTGTTTCCTGTCTCAAGAAGGTCGACTTTTTTCTTGGTTACTTACCTCAAAAAATTATATGGAAAAGAGAGGCCTGGAGAGAATGGCCAAGATCAAGGAAGACAATAATTTGAAAAGAGATTGAAAAGACTGGGGGTTTTTTTACAAAAAACTTTCATAGAAAGAGCTATGATGTAAGCATATCAAGTAATGAATGGCTTACAAAGGATACGTCTGTTTTTCCAGTCTTATACCACAATTAAAAAGACAGCATAATGGTAGTAAAAGAATCAGGGATTTTAAAAAACAGCAGGAGAAAATATTTCCTTGCAGGATGTGTAATTAAACTGTGGGATTTACTTCCAGCATCTTAAGAATACTAATGAGGAAATTAAGAATGAGTGCTTAAGTACTTTGCCTCAAGACGTAAAGTGGACACTTACTATGGGAGATCACTCTAGTGGAATGGTACGTGATTTATGAGAATATCTGGTTACTGGATACTTAGCGTAAGAGTCTAGTGTGAGGCACCAGAAGTGAGAGAAGGAAAAAATTAAACACCCAAGTATGTATATAACCTGTAAAGTACAAGAGATAACAGAGACAAAAACAGAGATCAGGAGTCAGGTTCCTGATTGATAGGCCATTGAAGGAATTGCACAAAGCCTCGAGGAAGTTCAAACTGAACTTCCCAACTGACAAGGAAGGGGATACAAGATTATTCTTAGTCTTATGGGAAAAAGCAGATTTATTGTGGGATAGCTGAGTTGTCATGTGGGATTATATAAAATTTACTTTGGAATGCTTAAAAGAAGAAAAGACATACAGAGAAAGTGATGCAGAAGATTTGGAGAAGATCAGCTGTGGGAAAATTGAGAGAAACAGGGATAAAAGACCTGTGTTTGCTCGTCCCTCATCTGGTCCCAGACACTGGGGACAGTGACTGTAGGGGCTGGCACGCAGGGGCATGCCTTAGATGAACAATGTGACCAGGACCGAGTACTGGGCACATGTCTGAGTATGTGGGTGGGCAAGAGATATTAGGAAAGCCCCAGCTGGCTCTGCAGAGCTGGGGGCTTTGTTCTCCACTTTTATCTAAGTGCTTTTGGTGTCTTTGCGGGTGGCAATAAGGCACTGTTCTTGTGGCTGCGTTGAGCTGTGTGGTAGTGATGTTGCATGTGCCCTCTGCAGATTTGGAGCTCCCTGTCATCGGTCAGACCTGCAAATGTGAGTCATAGCAGCAACTTGGATCAGATAGGGACAGGAGAAACCTACAGGTCCAGAAGCCCACCGGGTTTGGAATACTTTAAAATTTAGAGCAAAACATGGCAAGGACTTCTCGCAGTCCTGCTTATGTTAACAAACTTCCCTTTTTTTGAAAGCTCTGGAACTGGTGATTGTGCAAGTCAGGCACAGGACCACACGGCCCTCAGATCTGACAATATATACCAATTTCTTTTTGAATATTTCCAGTGTGAAAAAACCCTCTTCTTAACTACCAGAATTTATATGAACAAAGAAAAAATGTGGTATTGTGTAAGAAATACTCACACTAAACAAGAAATTATGTTGTCTCAATTTTGCACTTCGTAATAAATAAAAAGAACATAAGAATAGTTTGTGCTTAATATTTGTGCCATCCTTACCTATAAACTTCCCAGTTCCATTTCACTGTGACAATCAGCCTGTAACAAAGAAGATTATATTTACTGCGGTAAGTACATAGGGTGTAATAACACACATAAGGATCATATTTCATGCAACTTATTTTTCAGATTTAATGTTATGTAGGTAGTAGTTTTCATGGTCGTAAAATTGAGTTAACTTAACAGAGACCTATAAAAATTAGACTGTGTATATCAAATACAGTGGCGAAATGTCACACTGAAATCCATTGCAGTAGCCTGTGTAACTGTCTATTCAGAACATTGGTTCAATTCACTCTGGAGTAAACACTGGAGCATACAAAAACCTGCAATTTCTAGTCAATGCAGCAGCAATTTGACACGAATAAAAAAAAAGATTTTAATATTTTATTTTTTCATAATGTATGACACATTTCTGCAATACCATATTCCAGTTCAGCTAAGCATTTGGGAAAATCAACATCTATTTCTGTGGTTTTTAACCATATTCTTAAGTGAAATGTTGCTGGACTACCAAAGAGCAGAGCACTGTCAGGACTACATAAACAGTGACTTTTAAATAGTCAGAGGAAAGTTTTTAGGGAAAGATTTCCATATCACAGAATCGCAGAATATGCTGAGTTGAAAGGGACCCACAAGGACAATCGAGTCTAGCTGCTGGCTCTGCACAGGACCACCTCCAAGAGTCACACCACATGCCCGAGAGCATTGTCCTAGCACTTCTTGGACTCTGTCAGACTAGTGCTGAGAACACTTCCCTGGGCAGCCTGTTCTTGTGCTCAACCACACTGTGGGTGAACATTTTTCTAATATCCAACCTAAACCTCCTCTGACACAATTTCAGGCCTTTCTCTCAGGTCCTGTCACTGGTCACCACAGAGAGGTGGTGAGGTTGCCCTAGCACAGAGCAGAGCGGGACAATCCCCTCCCTTGCCTGGCTGGCGATGCTGTGCCTGATGCCCCCCAGGACAGGGTTCACCCTCCTGGCTGCCAGGGCACTGCTGACTCATGTTCCACTTGCCATCGACCAGGACCCGCAGGTCCCTTTCTGTGGTGTAAGTGAAACCCAGTGGGATGAATCCTCAGACTGCAGTGTCCTGTTAGAGGCTTAGAGGCTTTTAGGAGGGGTAGGCAGGGCAGAAGAGGTGGAGGGGTGGCACTGTATGTAACAGAAGGTTTAGAACATGTAGAGCTCACAGATTTTGATGACAAAGTTGAGAACCTCTGGGTAAAAATTAAGGGGCAAAGATAATGTGGATTTCATTGTGGGAGTCTACCACAGACCTCCTAGCCAGGGTGATGATGATGATGATGATGATGAATTATTCTTTGAGGAAGTAAGGGACACTTCCAAGTCAACTGCACTCATCCTTATGGGGGACTTCAGCTTGCCAGAAATTAACAGGGAACATCACACAGCTGGTAAAACCCAGGCCGGAAGATTCCTAAAAAACCTGAATGACAACCTTATGGAACAGGTCCTAAGGAAGCCAGCTCAGAAAGATGCCCTCCTTCATCTACTGCTTGTCGACAGAGTGGATCTTGTGAGAGAAGTCAAGATGGACAGCTCTCTTGGCCACAGTGACCACGAAGCGATTGAGTTCAAATTCCCTGTTTACGGGAGGAAAAGTGCCAGCAAAACTTCAACTCTGGACATGAGGAGAGCTGACTTCATGTCACTCAGGGAATTAGTAAGTGAGGTCCCTAAGGAAAATGTTTTTGCAGGTGCCAGGGTCCATCAGATCTGATCACTTTGTAAACATCACCTCCTGAGAGCAGAGGAGCAGACAATTCCCAAATATAAGAAGTCAAACAGGCTAGACAGAAGGCCAGCTTAGCTGAACAGGAATCTTCTCTTGGAAGTAAGGCAAAAAAGGAAGCTATATGCCCAGTGGAAGCAAAGTCAGGTGACATGGGAAGAATACAGAGATGCTGATAGCCACTGTAGGAGAAAATTTGTGTGGCCAAAGCTCAAATGGACATGAAGGTGGCCAGAAATGTGGGGGACAATAAAAATTCTACTCAGACTTTTTCTTAATATGGAGCAAGCAAAGATGACTTTGAGGCTTATAAAATCAAGAAAAGCACACTTTTTGAGTAAAAATGAAAAAATCCCTGTTTTGGGTTAGCCTCAGTTGAGGGCCAGAATCCTTTCTTGTCATATTCTCACTCCTGCTCCTCCATAGAAAAAGGTGGAGAAAATAACACGAGAAAGCTTATGACCTGAGGTAATGACAGCAGATCACTTACCAATAACTATCATAGGCAAGACAGATTCAGCTTGGGGAAAGTTAATTTATTGACAAATAAAATATATTTGAGTGGAGAGAAATAAAGTCAAATATCAGAATAAATTTTTTTCTCTGCCCTTTCCCAAGCCCAGCTTCATTCCTTCCTACTTGCCTTGGCTCACACTCAACTTCTGAGCAGTGCAGAGGAATGGCAGTTATTCACCCCGTAGCAACACCTCTCAGCCTCTCCTTCCCCTTACACTTTTCCCCTGCTCCCACATGTACTTTCTGTGGGACATACTTCCTTCTGGGAATGTGTCAGCTGTTCCAGCATGGTCCTCCCCAGACTGCATTATGGCTATCTGCGTCACTGTGGTCTTTCCCATGGGCTGCAGGGAAAACTCTGCTCTGGTGCCTGGAGTATCTCCTACCCTGCTTCCCTCACTTTGGTGTTCATAGTTCTGTTTCTTGCTTTTTCACCCTCTTCCTCTCTCTTCTCATTATTAACTACCCTTTCTTAAATATGCTTTCCCAAAGGCTCCACCACCTGGGTTTCAGTTCTGGAACTCAGGTTTTAAACAGCCAGAGATGTTTCTTTAGGACTTTGATGCATGATAAGAAAGGGAATTACATTCCTCAAATCATCAGGAAGAGGCGTTGTGGAATATATAAACGTACCGAACACTCTGCAAATTAAAAATAAGCTTAAAAATCAGCAAGTGCATGGAATTGTAAATGTTAATATTAAAAAAAAATATTACAGTTATCATTTACGAATTTTTGCATACAAGATCAGAAAAAATAATTCTTTGGGATTAAATATGCACCCGCAGAAATCATTGCTCTGGCAGCTAAATGAGGGCATACATAAATGACTCTGCTGAAACTCAACATTTTTATAAACACGAATAATCCTTAGATTTACAAAAATCTGAAAGTGTCCTTGACCTCTTCTTTCCCTTCTGCTCTTTCACTTTGTACTTGCACATTCTCTGGGATATGCAGAGATCTCTCCTATTCATTAAAATTTAAAAATTAGTGGAACTTTTATAAAACAAAAGAAAATCTTTCTTTCAGGCTTCAAAGTAGTCTTTTTAAATTCCTGATATTTTTAAGGGGAAGTCTGGAAAACTGGTCTAGATTAGAAATAATTACCTTTTTTACAAAATAATGATAATTACAGGAGAAGTAAAAACTAAACAACTGCTTTTTTTATCCCATTTCCCTTTCAGAGGCAGGCTAGACTTTACCATTCCAAAATACTACAAATCAAAGCACCAGGCAGAAGGAGAACCCTTTCAGTGCCTTAACTATTAATTCTTTTATTTCCTCCTTCTAATCCTGTTCTTTTTCTCCCATCTTGCAGCTTGCTTCCAAACATCGCTAATTCAGCCTTATCATCATTTCCTATCTCCCAGTTTCCCAGTTTCAGTGCCAATAGTTTAACATTTCTTTCAGCCAGAGAGAATCTAGGTCCTCATAAGCATTTCAGAATTCCGAAAACCAGGTTTCATGAAAAACCTTCTAATTTACTTTGACAGTCTGTGACAGAAGGAAAGTATTATTGGAAAATAGTATATTGAGAGGTGTCTGCCAATAAAACACCATGGAAAAAGTCTTAGAGGATATCCAGGCCAATGATTTCACACAGCACAATGACAAGTTAAATATGCCAGACAAGGGTTTCACTGCGTGAAGGTATCCAGCTTTGATATACACCAGAAATATAACAAAAAACCCGTGAAGTCTACGAAGATCTCAGTGACTACAGGCAAGCAGAGTTTCTTAAATGGCAGAGAGGACATTGTAATTAGGTGCAGAAGACATCTGGTAACATCATTGCTGTCAACCTACCAGCTACCTGGTTACTCTGTAAGCAGTGGACACACAGTAGAGTAGGTTCACAACTGAGAAAAAATGAGATGTTTTCCTTTGTGAAGGACATCAGGGACATGAAATGTAGTTATTTGCTTAATTGCTGCGTCTAACAGTCTTTGAATATATTTGGGGTGGAATAATAGAAAAATCAAAATTATGATATGGCAACCATGATAATAAGAGGAAATTTATAACTTGTTTTTATTTTTATCTCAAATTTATTCTTTGAAAACAATAACACTGACACAACATAGGACTGGAAATAACCTCTTGCATCATCAGATATTGCATCTTATTGTTGTCAGCTGTTTTAATTCCATCTAGAAACACATTTAATTTTTTACCATGACTGACATTTCAAAGGATGATCCTCATTGTTTTATAACAGGAATTTCTTCTAACTTGAAGTCTAAATTTACTCATGACAAGCACATACACCCTGTTTTTCTCTAATCTTTTAGTAACCACTGATATGCTATGCTCAGGGATAACCATTACTTTCTCTATGGCCATACGACATGCATAATTATTAAACTTCAGTTTTCATCATATTGAATCTCAGAGATGTTCTTTGACTAATCAAAATGGACAGATCTTTTTCTTCCTCTGTCATTTTCATCTACTCTGCCCAAGTTTGTTGTGGATTTTCCTATTAACTCCCGAGCAAGTGACCTTGAACTTGCTTTTATTATTATATTACTTCCAATTTCTCCTTGTTAAAGCTTGAAAGCAGCCAACTTTTCCTGTATAACATTTTGATCATTCCTGTGTTGAAACGCCTTTATATCAGCATCAGACTTCATTGTCTCATTACACGTTCTTCTATCAAGGGCATCTAGTAACACTATGGTCCAGATTCAGATATTTTCTGAGTTTAACGAATGCATGTTATTGAGGAGATATTTAGGCCTCAGCACACTTTTCGTAAATTTTATCAGAATAAAAAACGGTCCTGATTCAACACTTTTTGCGTTTTTCAGCAAACATAATTGCTTCATAGTAATATGATGGCACCTTGACCTGTATCAAGAAAAGGGAAGTGATTCTTCCCCTGGTCACACCTCAAGTCCTTTGTCCTCACTACAAGAAGGATGGAGGTGCTGCAGAGAGTCCAGAGAAGAGCAGTGGAGCTGCTGGAGGGTCTGGAACAATAAGTCACATGAGGAGTGGCTGAGGGAGCTGGGGTTGTTTAGCCTGGAAAAGAGGAAGCTCAAGGGAGACCTTATTGCTCTTTACAAGTACCTGAAAGGAGGTTGTAGCCAAGTGGGGATTGGTCTCTTCTGACATTTCTCAAGTGAAAGGTCAAGAGGAAATGGCCTTAAATTGCACCAGGGGAGATTCAGATTAGATATTAAAAAAGTTTTCTTTACTGAAAGAGTAGCTAGGCATCAGAATAAGTTGCACTGGGAGGTGGTGGGGTTACCATCTCTGAACTGTGCAGAAGACATTTTACGTAGCACTTGATGATATGGTTTAGGGGTGATTATGATGGTGCTAGGGTGATGGTTGGACTAGATGATCTTGAAGGTGTCTTCCAACCTTGATGATTCTGTGATTCTGTGGAAAAGTTCATAGCACTTTTCAGAAACCTGAAACAACTCTCATGTTTGAAATGCAACCCTAGTAATGAGGTGCACTACTGTGAGTGTAACTTGCCACAAGTACCATATATTGTTGAAATAATTCTCCTAGCTCAAACTCTCAATCGTGTTTGACTCATTTACAATCAGAGAGGAAAAGGGCTGCTGATAATTCTAATTTGTAACTACTTGGATCCTTTATCACTAAGGTATTTTAAAAAATGCTTAATGTAAACATTAATTAATGTAGTTACCGAATGCTTCTCTAGGAATGTTATAACAGTGGAAAGACTCTAGTATCTCAGTATATTTCCGAAGATTTGAGTCTGAATTTCCCTCAGGTACCATGATGAGAGCTTCCCCCAGCTGAAACAGCTATAAATATGTTTCAGCCATTTTGTCTGGAGATTCAAAACTACTAGTAATTATCTCATTTTATTCCACATGTTGGCTAGAGAACATAGCGTTCCTTAATCATGCAAGTCCTGTTACTATTTTTGACTTACATACTCTGCTGAATCAGGACTTTTGGCTTAGCAGGTCTATGAGGGTATTTTTTATTCTTCTGTTGTTCTACACAAAAAATAATCGGTACTTGAATTGTCCAGTCAGCACAAGTGGCTTGAACAAATACCAAAACATGTTTAGTACTGTGGAAATGCATTAGACCATACATATTACAAAATTACTCCAAAGTTTTACTATTTTCTCTCAGCAAATAGAGTCTATAAAGCAAGCTGCACTCAGAACCCTGGGGCAGATCAATTTTTGGCCCTAAAATTGTTTTGCTATTTTATTTCCTTACTAGAAGTGATGAGGAATTTCTCATTGATGCTGTTTTCTGATGTACGATTAATTATATACCACGTTAAAGAGACAAAGTTGTTTTCTAGAGAACAACAATATGTCAAAATTTTAGCAATAAAGCAGTAAAAGCAAAAGATAAACTGTAATAGAAATTTTATTGTGAAGTATTGTGATTATAGAAAAGATAAAAAATTTGGATGGTAAATGACGAGTTCTTCTGGTGCAATAAGCACAAATCTCAGTAAGCTTCTGTGCAAAATCTGTGTAAAGGAATGAAGTACCATACAACAACAGGACCAGGGTTGTTTTGCCACACACTGCAATCTGAGCCATCCCTGGACATTGATGCATCTAATATTTCTACATTATGAAAAGAAGGAATTTTCAGTATTCATGAAAGGAATGGCAAGAACGACCAAGTAAGCAGCTTCTGAGAACTAATCAAGTACAATTCCAAATGTAGGTATCATTCAGAGTGGTGATTCAGTGAATGCATTTATAATAGTAAATGGATTCATTTACTAAGACCAGCTGGCACAAAACTGTCAGTATCTCTGTGAGTAACTCTTTCTCTCTAGAACAGGGTGACTGCATGAAACTGCTTAATGGGAATGACTCCAAGAATGCTCTGATTTTTGAGTAACAATTTAGAATAAATTTGAC
Source organism: Cnemophilus loriae (assembly GCA_013397755.1). Taxonomy (NCBI): domain Eukaryota; kingdom Metazoa; phylum Chordata; class Aves; order Passeriformes; family Corvidae; genus Cnemophilus; species Cnemophilus loriae. The sequence goes on along the minus strand of VZTF01004992.1, from coordinate 1,501,230 downwards.
AGGATCCATTCTAGCAGTTTATTATTATGAACAACCACATTTCAGTGCAATTGAACATTTCAAGGCACTGTTTACCTTAAGATATGTAGATTTAGAACTCAAAAATGTACTCTAGGTTAATTGAGGCTAGTGCCTGATACTACAGAAAGTGACAGAAAAATTGGAGAAAGAAATAGAACAGATAGGGCGAAAATTTCTGTAGATTTATTCCCAATCAGTAGAGAAGGGTTGTTTAAAAGCTAAAAGATAGTTAGGGAGTGATCTTCAAAACCTGTTATGATTCTTGAAGAAAATGTCAGGAAAATTGTTCTCAATAAATGAATCCAATACATACAAGACACTGCATATGAAGAAAGTCAAAGAGAGAAAAAACATCATGGTATTCTTTTGGTATTTTCCAAAACAAATTACTTCTAGGGCATTCATATAAACTACGACAGCTAAGAGATGCAGCAAGAGACCTACTTGGATAAATCTGGTACTTTTCATTGTTTCAAAAGGAAGGCGAAAGGATGCAAAGAGCAAATGAAAAATCAAACCAACCAATCTCCTTGGAACCAACTGGAATTTGATTTGAAAGACATGACACGGGACCCAGGTAGGAAGAAACATCCAAAGTATCAAGAATCAAGTCCATAGTAATAAGAGCAAAAAAAAAAAAATATATATATCAAGGCAGTAACCGGTCACTGTTCCACAAGGAGGAATACTTGATAAAAAACAAGTAGCCTAAGGATAATTTAGGACACATTTGCCCAATTGAAAAGAAATCCAATTAGTACAAATAACAAATGCTGAGTTCTTCAAACAGAAAATTAAAATCAAAAGACCATATTTAGTTTTTTCAGATTGTCTGGATCTCATGATTTTCACATTAGGTTAATATAAAGATAGCTGAAATAATCTCTGAAATGACATCAGTTATTCTTGAGAATTTGTGGAGAATGGCAAATGGATCAAAAGACCAGAAAGAGGAAAATTGCTGTGCTAATCTTCCGCACACCAAAGGAGACTATTTCAAGAGACTATATTCAAACCAATAACCAAATAGCCAGTTTGTAAATATGGGGAAGATAACAAGCAACTAATGTATATATGTCACAACAAACCCTGTTAGGCAAAGTACATTTCTTACTACAACAGACTAATAGCTCTTGTGGGTTGGAAAGAAGTTATAGAAATGCATATTGACTATAGGATGGATTTTCACACTGATTAATATGACAATATTGTAGGCAAGATAGGGAAAAACGGTTCTGGAACAAGTATAAGATCCTCCAGAAGCACAGTGCACTAATATAGGAGGAGGAACATATTATATATAATTTATTTAAAAGTTATGTGTTGTTTAGTCTAAGAAAAAGGAGGAAGGACAATACTACTCAAGTACAAAAGAACCTATTGCAGGTGAAGAAGCTGTCTTTTTGCTTTTACCATAGTGCATATGAGAATTGGAAAACTGCAGCACAAAAGATTCACGGAAACTCTTGTAGAAATACAACAGTGTTTTGGAACAGAAAGTCAGACCCATGGAGAACAGACGAGAAAGGCAGAAGAAGCAGGGCCATCACTGCCACTGGTGGGCTTTAGAAACAGAAAAGGTAAAGGTCTGTCTGGAATGGAATAGGAGCAGTTCATACTGACCTCAGGGAGGAGTTAGATGAGATCAAATCTAGCACCAAACACTTCAATTTTCCTATGGTCACTCCCTCAGGAGTGCCTGCTGAGGTGTCTGCTGTTCACACAGTACAATCCTTAATGGTCTTTAGTGGGTGTGGTAGGTTTGGTTATGAACATCTCTCTAGAACAAACAGATACAGCAGCCTCAAAGATATGACAGAAAAATTTGTAAGCTGACATAGACGTGCTGCCTCCTTTGTGCTGAACTTTACTACTGTGAAGCACACAATATTCCACTGCAAAGGTCATAAATGATTGAAAATAAAGTAGAACTTATTCGTGAAGCAGGACATCTAATTTCAAGCTTTGGAACTCCCTTATTGATTTTACTCTGTTCGTAAAATGCAGGTGATTATGTTTTCTTATTTCTTGAGAATTTGTATTGGGCATAATGAACTTATTTTTAAAAAGTAGCATGAAAAAAGGTTTTGATTTGAAAACATACCTTAAACAAAAAACTTAAAGAACAAAGGCTGCCAAAATGGAAAGAAAATCTATATTTCTGTTTCTTTTTCATCATTATTAGTTTTGTCTGTTCTTGCAAAAACTGACAAACCAATAAAATCCTAACGTTTTCAGCCAGCTAAAAAGAATTTTAATGTTGTTAAGCTTTGGAGAAAAAGTCATTTCTGGATACCTTTACACATTTATAAAAAGACAAACCAACTTTACATTGACTTTGCAGTCATGCAGCTAAAATGAATATGCCCTGGGTGACAGAAGATCAGAAAAAAAAAAAAAATTCAATTCTTTGAATTGCAGGTGGTATTCAGTCTTGAGTGATGTAGAGATTATAAAACCAGACAAGTTTGGAAACCTAGAGGATCCCTCCTGCATTGCCCAGACCTCCTGTGACAGTCTCCAAGGTCTGGCTTCCTTCTAGTCTGATTCAGTCACCCCGTCTCTCCAGGAGTGAGTCTGAGTGTGAATACCTGACAAGGAGTTTATGCTATACACAATATATGTATATATATACATATACAAAAGTCTGGCCACAGATCACAGCAGACACACAGAGCGCTCACACGAACACCAAGAGCACCAACACTCTCATTCTCCTCTCCATTTTGACTGAGCAGGATGGAGTTCTGACAGTACAAAAGCGTTTATGTGCATATGTAAAAAGTGGGTCCATCCAGCACCTGGGCTCAGACTTTCATTCTGCCCAGTAGCCGTCCCTTGATCCCAGTCACTCCAGCTGCTGGCTTCTGGTATACAAGCCCCCAGGGCCTCAGTCCCACTCCAGCGGCTGGTACAGACCCCCTCACTCACACACACGTGCTCTGATCCCACAGCCAACCTACCTGTGCTCTTGACCTTGGAGACAGAAGCGCTTCCCCACCCAGAGGTGTCCCTTTGAGGCCCACACAGCCCACCCTTCTGGCTCTCAGGACGCTTCACCTACCAGCTGGCTAGTCCAGCTTGATCTTTGCTATTGTTCTCACGTTCACTCAAACATCTGCACTGATCCCCTTATACACACAGACTGAAGAACCCCTTACGGAAAAATAGTTGGTGAAGAAGATAATAAGGAGAGATGACAAACTGAGGTGATCAGGCAGAGGGCAGGTTGTGGACAGACAAACGTGTTTACCAATAAAATATTTACAAGACAATCTCTCTATTTTCCACACTTGTTCCTATGCAAAACTAAATATCACCCTTTTTCTTCCTCTGGTTTCTCCCCTAAAGGAGGGTAAAATAAGCCCTGTGCAACGCCAAACATGCCCTTTCCATGCATCAAATAATGTATTACACATTCCTAGAGAGCTACTTCTGCTTAGTCTGAAGGTGGTCCAGAGACCTGCTCCTCATCATTATGATGGGTCTCATGCCAGGACAACAGATTTGATGACTCTGTTGGGACAGTCCCAGGAGGGGCCTGGGCAAGGTGGACATTCCTCCAGAACCCTTGTTTGTGTCCTTGCCTTTGATTGTGCCCCTTTGCTCCTCTGGTTTTGTTGAGATGGAGGGTCTTTTGTTGCAGATGGACTGGGAGCTGCTGAGGCAGGTTATTTAGTCCTCCTGCCATTGTTTCTCTGCTCTTTCTTCACGTGTGCAAATGAGATTCTTACCACTTAACCAGTACAACATGCTATTAAGTTATTAGTTTAACTGAAATTATGTAAGGATCATAATAAAAGTACTAGAGAAGCAAGGACTTGTGAATGTATTTCAAAGTAGTTCTCTCTGCTTTTGTGAAAGTAACAATGTTAATATTTTCCTAAAGTACTTTGAGAGATTTCATCTAAGTGAATGGCTAAACCCATAAATCAGGCAGTATGTATGGATATAAAGTGCCGTGTATCCATACAATAAAATTGACTTGCTTGTTTGTTTGCTTGTTTGTAGATAAGAAGACTTGGGGAAAAAAATGATAGAATTAAATAAGTATTTCAAAACTATCTTCACTCTTCTAATCTCGAATCCACTTCAAAGAGTTTTCAGAAGTTTCAAAAGTAAACTGAAACTCATTAAAAACACACAGTGGTGTTTTTTTACAAAACACCCTGTCCTCTTTGCTAGCAGCAATATTCCTAAAGAAACATGAATTATTACTAATCTAATATCTTTCATTTATGCTGGATTCCACAGCAGAAAATTCACCTTGGTTCATCTGAGGAAAGCATACCTTGTTTAGCATCTTCTCCTTATCATCTACACTTCTAAATCAAGATTGTCCCTGTGATACCTAAGAGAATCATAAATGTATTAAACTAACAGAAGGAGATCTCTTTATCTTTCCTTTCTTGCCTTCTGCATTTCTCTTTTAAAGGTTTGTTGGTTTTTTTTTTTTAAAGGAAAGGTTCTGCTTTGGTTTATTTTTTGGTACATTAACTCAAGAGATTTTGCTGTTGCTTGGAGACAGTTGGAATGAAGAGGGGATCTCACATTGTACAAGCCGGTTTAGATATGATATCTCTCATTCTGCCTACCTTTCTGTGTCACCTCATCCAAATGCCAAGACAAAATTCTCAGGCATGGAAAAAACTTGTCACATTTGCTATGCTTCCTTTTCCATGCCTTAAAGTACACCCCTCATTTTTCTTTTTTCCTTTCACTGAAAAGAGAGGAAATATCAGTACCAAATTCACTGTGAAAGAACTAATTACAACTGTTGTCATTACAGAGTATGGATAAGTGGAAATGTTTAGAGACATATTCATAGACAATACAAACGCTGTGTACAATGACGATAAATAAAAAAGACATTAGTCAGAATTCCAGTATTTCCCTCAGTACCTGTAATTGATGTTCTTGAGATTCATTCACTACACAATTATTCAAATCTTTCATATGAATGACAAATACACCACTAAAAGAAGATAATGGCTAATGTCTAACATTTATTGCAGGGAGAAACTCCTTTTAATGCATGTAAATGTCTCTGTTCTATGCTTATTGGAAAAAATTATACGGTTTAGCAAAGCTAGTTTTGATCTCAATGTAAAAAGAATTCCAGCAGCTCTATTCCCTTAATTGGATTTGCTATGCATTGTAAACCAAGCAGTACCTTTCACTCAGCTGCAAAAACAAGCCAAGCTTTAAAAATAGTGCAGCTGCTGATGTTTACAATATACATTGAAAATCACTAACAGAACCATGCATCTTTTTTCCTCCTCACGTAAAGGCTAAACAATGCATTCATGTCTGCTACTTGTACAGCATAAGGGTTGGGTGCTGCAAGGCACTAAATGTCTAGAGTTGTACTTGGGCAATTCTAAATATGTTCATACTCCTGGCTGACTGTGTTTTACCATTTAAACTGAAGTATGTGTTTAAGTGCTTTGCTGGATGAATGTAAAGGGTTTGACTCTTCCCGAGATCGAGTGCTAGAAAAGTAGTAGTAGTTTCTTCTAGTTCCCTTTTCAACTAAAAAAAAGTGTGACATGGTACAAACTTCAACATAAAATAGAACGCAATGACATACCTAAGAAAGATGTCTTGTGTGAAGAATTTCGTGTATATGTAAAAATGTATATCTGCATCCACTGCTGACATATGTCTTTTAAAGCAATTATTCTAGCATCATATGTTATAGTTGCTAGCCTTTGAGAGTGCTGATATACTTTAAAAAATGCGCAATTATATGGTCACATCTTTCACCACTGTGAGCAAAATGTTTATTTTAGCAAATAATCTTATTAAGTTTCAAAGTGAATTCTTTAATCTTGATATTTGATACTGATATTGCCTTCCTGCAAGCCAGGTTTGGTGAAACAGAAAAAGTTGATGATGTCTTGGAAGCACCTAACTAGATGTAAGAACTCTTGATACTTGCTCTAGAATTAGGCAACCCAAGGGACATATTTATTGTCCTACTTATCGTTCCTTATTCAACTGACAGTTGTTTCTTTCACCTTTTACTGATTGTATTTTAGCTGGACTAAACAAAGTGGTTCAACAAAGACAAATAAGCTTGCAGCCACGAAGATAATCCTCTATGTTTCTGAAACTCAGTAAAATGAATATATATCAGCCAAAACTGCTTATATAAAGTCATGAAATCATTCAGGTTGGAAAACGCCTGTATGATCATTGAGCCCAACCCTTAAGCCACTGCTAAACCACGTCCCTTAGTGTCACGTCTACACATCTTTTAAATACCTCCTCAGATGGTGACTCCACCGCTTCCCTGGGCAGCCTGTTCCAATGTTTGACAACCCTTTCAGTGAAGAAACTTTCCCTAACATCCAATCTACACCTTTTCTGATGAAACTTGAGGCCATGTCCTCTTGTCCTATCAGTTGTTACTTGGGGGAAGATACTGGGCCTCACCTCCTTTCTGTTGTAGAAAGTGATAAGGTCTCCCCTGAGCCTCCTTTACTCCAGGAAAAACATCCCCAACTCCCTCAGCTGCTCCTTGTAAGACTCACAATCTAGACCCCTCACCACCTTTATTGTCCTATTTATTTACTTGCTCAAGTGCCTCAATATCCTTCTTTCAGTGAAGGGCCCAAAACTGAACACAGGATTTGAGGTGTGGCCTCACCAGTGCTGAGCACAGGGGGACAATCACTGTCCTGGTCCGGCTGGCCACACTATTGCTGATACAGGGCAGGATGCCGTTGGCCTTCTTGGCCACCTGGGCTCATGTTCAGCCAGCTGCCAACAAGCACCCCAGAGTGCTTTCCACCAGGCTGCTTTCCAGCCACTCTTTCCCCAGCCTGTAGCACTGCCTGGGATTGTTGTGACCAAAGTGCAGCACACAGCACTTCTCCTTATCTCCATAAGCTTTCCCAGCACAAAAAAACAACCAAAAAAACCCCCCAAAAAACCCACCAAAACCAAAACCAAAAACATAAATGAACAAACCAGACACTCAACTGGAATGCCAGCATTCACTAGGTAATATAGGGAGTGCTCATTTTTATTTTCTTCTCTTTCAGCTCTGGTGATAAGGATAATTCTTCATGGCTCAGGAGTCTACCAGGAATGCTGGGGCCAGATGGTTGCTATATTGTTTAAGACATCTGCCTGGAGAATGAAAACTGGACATTTGGAACCTCTGCCATTAGTGGTAGACTTAAATCAAGCCTCTCTTACTAATCATATTATACCTGCACATCACACTAACAATAGCCACTGTCTCTTCCATGATCTTGGTGAAAAACAACTACTGAAATCTGTCTCTATTAATATTTTTGACAGATTCAGGGAAACCAAGAAGGAGTTTATGGCTAAAAAGCTTTATTTCATGTGGTCGTTTAAGTCAGCATTGAATGCCAGCTTTGTACACACTTGAATATGCCCTGAATCTATTGACTTCACATAACTAATTTTCTCCTGGGTGGCCAGCATATATCCCAAAGAATTCAAGTTAGTTCTTATTGATTGAACAACTAAGAGTTTTTCAAATTAATTTATTAAGGAAATTGTCATAAAGCAAAATAATATTTGCTCATCTTCCCCCAGCTGTCAGAAAAATAAAACAATACTTAACATTGCTCTCATATTTGAATGAAAGTTACCTTTAATGTGTAAGATCTCCTCATGATTACTATAATCATCATAAAATTCAACAAAAGTGCAAATTTCGGTCTATTGTTTTCATTGATATTTGGGTCAGACCTCCTGAGATGAGGAATAATCATAAATAATCAGTAAGAGAACCAAAATAAACCTGTATCTTATGAATACAGTGTGAAAACTGCCATGCATAATGGGAAATTGCAGGTAGGGGAAAAAAAAAACCACAAATGGGAAATCCTGAACAGCATGCTCAATCAGAGCATTTCAATTTTATGCTTGCTGGTGACCTTCCACTAGGTGATAAGCATAATTGGAAAATGTAATCCATTATGCATTCTAGTGTATAGTCCAAAAGCTCAAATTTCCCCTTTGTCCATCAATCATTAGTTCATATGGGGAAAGGAGCAATGTTTCATAGCTAATGTGCTAGTACGTGACTCCTTATGTATTTAAAATCTGTGAATTTTACCTTAAAATATATACCCATAAATAATAACTTCTGGTATTTGCAAATCTATTTCTTCCCCTCTGCACTCTAAATGTGTACAATACTCAGTGGAGATTTCAATTGTGCATCTGTCCTGATAAAGACAAAACCTTTTCTATTACCTCAAACTCCTCCCTTAAGGCTGAGAACCTGTCAGATTTATGTTTTTGTCTAGTCTTCATCATTATCTAGAGACAATTTTATCCATGCCAGTAAGGTAATTTTTCCCATAACTAGTGTTATCCCTACTGCTACATTTTTATGTAAGATATGATAATATTGTAGCACACATTTCTCATTCAATTATTTCTTCTTTTCCTCTTGGATTTCTACAACTTCTACTGAGTAGAGATTTACTAGACCCAGTTAAATTAACCTCACATTAGTCAACTAGCTTTATGACTTAGCTTTATTGACCTTTACTTGCTAGAAAATTACACCTTTTATCATAATGTTGGACATTTTACACTGCTCTTTAAATAGATATTCCCATTTAAATAACCTGATAAAAAGGAAAGAAAAAGTCAGCCTATGACAAAGTATTAGAAAAGCGAGATATGTCACAAAAGGTAAATTCTGTCATGTTTGCTTTAATGTTCTCAAATTAGTAGTCGGTTACAAAAGCTTTTGCTGATTTGTAGCAAAACCGAGAGAGTAATGTACAGCAGCAGACAGCAAAACCCAGAAGGAGCTGTTCCCACCTTAGAGTCTGTCATCAGCTTCAGACAGAGATATCCTTTACAGAGAATTATCTAGGTATGCTGCTATTCTGTTTTCTCTTCTTTATTTGTTTTGTTTTGGTTTTTTTTAACCCTGATTGACCTCTAAGTTCAAAAATTGCTCAAGCCCAATAATTGTTATCAGCTGTAAGTATTGGGAAGGATAAGTCACGGCATCAGAAGGCAGAAGAATTTATATCTCACTGCAAGGTTTTGTTTGACCGTTTTCTGAGTGTACCTGAAAGATCTGTTCCCCTCATTATTATCCTGTAATATGAGAACCACTTGCACTCTATTTAGGCATAACCACACAGGTTTTTTATTAGGCTTAATGATTTAAGTAGTCATTCATTAAACAGCTTATGATAAACAGCTACTGATCTTGAAATCTGAGTATTTCTTTGTGTTTACTGATAATTGTGGAAGTGATTTAGTTACCTACTTAGGTAACTAAGCACTTAGGATTCACTAAGACTATTTTGTAAAAGGATTCATATTTTTTGTGCACATGTATATACATATTACAAGTTAAAAGTAGGTGTTGGAGAGAGATGCTAAAGATCTAACCAAACAAAGCAAAAGATGTAGACCGCAATCAAATACCAGGACTCTGCGGCTACGTACAGCTGTGTTCAAAATAACTTTACATAACTGCAGAGACAGACCAAGAAAACTTTTACCTGGGCTACAGTGCAACAGAAGCCACAAATGAAAAAGAAAAACAAACACAAACAACAAATAAACCCATTGATTTTAGTAGTATATATTAACAGTCTGCTTAATACAAAGTATTTTAGTCCCAGAAGATGCTGTCTAGGATACTCAGGATGTAAGAACTTGGGCATGTTGTGGAGGTGTCTGAAAATACTTATTTTTGGCCTGATTATATAAGAAGAATCTGTTGTCAAGATGAGCAATGTATTTTAACACTATCTATAGATGTTAAGGTCTGCAGTTCAGCAAAGAATTAGCCATGAATGTCTCTTATGTAAGTAACCACATAAATTTCATTGAAACCGAACATACGCACAGTGCAACTATAACACAAGTTCTCAGGATCATGAATCTTAACATGACACAGACATTTTGAAAAATCTTTACTAATGGAAGCAGTATGATGACAGTCGTATATTTTAATAGTTTCTTTTTGTTCGTTTAGCTTGATATTTCATTAACCCACTGTCTAAGGTTCCTTGAATTCTTTCACAAAATGTGAGCTTTCAGAAGGGCCATGAAAGGGCCAAATGCACTTTCTGAGAAGGTCTAACTCCGCTAGTTACCAAACATAGTCTACTGCTCAAAAAGATTATCAACACCTAGCTGCCTAGCAAATTTTGTAAACAGAAAAAATATCTAAAATATGACAACATCAGTTATCACACAGCTCAGAAAATGAGTCTTGCAATTTATGGTATAACATTTGTGTTGGTAACAGTAATGGGGAGAAGTAAGGTATCATATTTCTAAGCTTTAATTAAAAATATAAGCTCTGACATTGTTTTACAGGGACTTAATTGACATAAAGGTAAAAAACATAAGTAAATAGGTCATATAAATTTCATATTTATGTAAAATAAGGTTTTCAAATGTTCCAATATCCTTCATTCATGTACAATGTAGAGAAAAGAATCACTCTTTAAGAAGTTGCCAGTACCTTAGTTCTACAATAAAGCGTAAGTTAATTTTAATGTAAGACACCGACCCTGCATGAAAATACTCAAATTCAGCGCTATGTACAAAGTTAAAGTCTGTTATTGCTTTAAACCTGTTATTGAAATGTATGAATATATGTACATGTGAACATACATACACATGCATGTCTTATTTAACTGCATAACAATTAAATAAACTGGAGATAGAGAAGTTGGCTTCTTAACAGAACTGCACTTAATAAGATATTATGTCCCTACTAATGTTTTCTACGGGATCACATCAACACATTATTTTCAGTTTCGAAAAGAAACAGCACCACCTTGTATCCTAAAATAAAGCTACAGATATTCAGTATCTTAGTGGCTATGTAACAAATATATATGCATAGAAACATAGCTATTCATGAAAATAAGTGTATATATTTTTGTATTAGAAATGTCAAAATAGAACATTTAGCCTTGAAACCTTGGTTCAAGACAAATCTGGTTTTAGAAGAATATTGTTACAGGGAATTCTATGAGTATTTGAGCCAAAGTATGTTTCTTTTCATTACTGAAGGCCCTTGAATTTTGCTGTTTGTAAAACAAAAGATTAGGTTCAATTTGCATTATCCACAGGAACATAGTGCTTGGTTTTTTTAGCTAAACTGTGATAGATGTAGGTGAAAATGTTTCCAAAAAGGTTTGTATAAATTATTCATCAATGACATTCATTAGCTGATACTTGCTCTGCGGCACTATGAATGTTTATCATTGAAAGCAGAGATAAAGCAATATGATGAAGGTCCACTACTGAGTAAAAAAACCCAAACTGATATGGGGTCCATAGCTGAAAAATTATTTTTGCGAATTGCATAGTGAAAATGGAATAATATATTAAAAGTAAATTATGATCTATTTGTAACACACACTTAATAAAAAAAATTGTATTTGTAATTTGAATTGTTTGCAATTAATCTTTGAAAGTACTTGCTAGAGAGAGCTATTTCCTCACTTATCCCTAGTGTGTCACAGTTGCTAAAACAAAGATGTTGGAAAACTGCCCTTCAATTAGATGTATTTTTATAAAGCATTGTGTTAGGCAAAAATCCTGAAAGATCCCTTAGTGGAACTCATTAAAATTGCAGTCAAGTACCACATCATATCTTGTTTTGTTTTCTCTCCATTCCTTACAGCTTCCTGTGGAAGGCAAGAGACATTTTCTTCCACTGCAGATTTTGACTTTTCTACTTCTAAATGTTAATTTTTCCTATGTCAGTTGTCTTCCAAGCTCTTAGAGTAAAATTTGACTGTTATTGGAGCTGACTGAACTACTGAAACAAAAATTTAATCATTTCTAATATTCAGAAAAGAGTGTGGATCTAACCTCAACTGTTAATATCAACATTTTAAAACCTCAGTATATGTATCAAAACCCAGTTAATCTCATGCCTATGAATACTCTTGGACAAATTCTTGGGTGCAGGATTTTCTGAAGGGTCCTTTTCATGGGACCTGTAGAATATGTGAGTTTGAACTTGAAGGAATGTCAAAACAGCTGGAATTACAATATCAACATAACTGCAAGTGCTAACCCTATTTTTCAGAAGGCAAGGAATGGTCAGAATTAATTAAGTAGGTATATTTCTGAATTAAAAATATGTATAATATGGTACAGGAAAAAAATGTATTTTGTTTTCATGGCACGCAGAAATTAAAAGAAAACTGATGTGGCATATAAACAACCAGTTCAACTGAACACAGGACTCCAGAAGAACTTGGCATTATCTGTAAGTCATTCAGTTTAACAGATTAGTGGGAAAGCACTACATAGCATAAAAAGAAAGATTAAAGTAAAGATGGAGGCTAAACACAGCGACAGGGGCAATACAGGAGAAGAAATGAAGATATAGATAGATATAGATATAGATATAGATATAGATATATAGATATAGATAGAGATAGATATAGATATAGATATAGATAGATATAGATTAGATATAGATATAGATGATGTAGATATCGATATAGATATAGCTATAGAATCAACATTTTAATCAAAATTCCCAAGAACAACAGTTGTGGCATCATCTGAAACAGAGAATTATTTCAGATCTTTCCAGCATTCATTGGAACTACAGCCACATGGGCCATTCCTGATGTTTTCTGTATTTTCCACTAGAAAATTTATTTTTATATATTTCACATGACTTTATCATTTGGGGAGAGATTTTTGTTGTTGCTGGTTTTAAAACTTGCAAGCATTTTAAAAAGGCTTACACTGGCTTTCAGGCCACTGTTGCCTGAATGTGAAAGTGCTTGAATTCATGCTGCCCTTCACTGCTCAGCCTCAGGACCCAGTCATGAGCTCTCTCATGTAGAACCACTTGTAAGCTGCTCCACTTCTGTGCACAATGGAAGTAGAAGTGCTATCCCTAACCAGTACATAACTCTCTTCAATATCCATGAGCCTATAGCTGATGTCAGAACAATCCTAAAACATGCCAAATAGACGAAAAAGACATTCACCAAACCGAGTGACAATGACAAACATAACAAAGAAACAGATACCTGGCACAAATGTTTTTCTCTCCCTTTTTGTAGGAAGCAGTCAGGGAGCTCATACATACATCTGTGACAAGAGGATTATGTTCCCAATTCCAGGACCTTTCACACAGTGGATCCAACAGGGTGGAACAAAAAATTTTATAAAATATGGATATATTAATGCATATCCAGGAGCAACTGTTGAAGACACTGAACAGCAATTGACTGTGTCCATTTTATAACATTTTTATAAAGAATACAATTATGTTAGACACATTTAACCACATTTAGATTTATACTGTGATATTTCTACAATTCACACTTTGCAGCAGCAGAGCTCTCAGCTTCACAATGATTCTCACCCTGCCTCTTTCAGTAAAAAATATAAGGTATAGGGAATATATTAAATCCCTTACTGTGTATACATTCAGAATTTTTAATAATTGCTTCTTACATCTTTGTAAAAGCATATTTACCCGTAATAATGTTTCCAGCATCCATTAGGATTTAGTTTTGATTCTGATACTATAAGCATTGTCCCTTTCATTTTTGGGAAAATTGAACAATTTCTAAAACATCATGTGATATCATATAGTTTCTGTGGGTTCTTTCCATTACCTGACATATTTTTAGGATTTTTTTTAATCACTGGAATTAGTTTTTATTATTGCTTTTTCCCAATTATTAATAAATCTTACTCTATGTTGATAACATTTATTAGCTAACAAAGATATTTTTGGGCTAGTAAGCCACTAAATTTAAATAAATGTAAGTACTATGTTTCCAATAGCCTGAACCAAAACACGAAGACTGGGGTAGATCATCCATTTATCCACAGTCCTTTAAAAAAAAATCATTCAAGATAATGGATAAACTACCTGTTGGAAATGAAAAGTGGCATAAGAATGCTCTGAGGCTGAACCAATGATGCTATACAATACTGTGTTTCAAAACAGTTGCACGTTAAATTGTGTTTACTTTTGTTTACACTGATTACAGACAATGTTACTGCTTGTTTTGATTCTATGAAATGCATTTGATTAACAGCAGAAAAATACATAGAAATTTTTTTTATATTAATCAATCCCTGAACGATGCAATTCATGCTCTTATTTGTGTATACCTACACAGAGAGTATCTACTTTAGTTGCAGGTGGTGGCATATTTTACGTCTTCTAATGAGGTGCAAAGCACAAATCTTCATAGAACTCTATTTCTTATAGTCCTTACACAAACCTATCCTTCTCTTGTGAAACTAAATGAGTAAAGGTGGCTGCAGAGGCCCATGGTGACAAGGAAGAGCAGTTGACTAGGAAATACACAAGTCCGGGGAGAGCAGTGACCCAGCTCCATGCAAGTGAAGGGAAACACTTTGCATCCCTTCTCAGTGTCTACTCCTTGAGCAGCAGAACATGAATTTACAGCTCTTAGTGTGTGCAGTTTCAGTTTCCTCTCCATGTACAGTTCATTCCAACGTGAGCACTCGGCAAAAGGCATAGCTGATGTTCTGGTTTTTTTGTCTCTAGTACTAGACACAAAAACATAAAAGGTTAATAGGAGGAATAATTAGAAATTGATGCAACAATAATTTCCCTTGGTAGAGATGTTCCACTTTATCTTTCCTTATAAAGTCATTATATTATTAGTGTGATTCCTGTATGAAATCAAATCACACTGTATGAGAGGAAAAAATAAATACAAATTTGAAATTGGAACAAGCAGCTTAACAGGTTTCGGAGGTGGTTCGTGTACTTTTATTATTTCTCTCACATCAGGCTCTGGCAAGAAGCCCAAGGCCTGAATGGCTTTGTACATTTTATTTATTAAAATACTCTGAAAACAGATTAACTTCCTTTGTGCATTATTTATTATTGTTTCACCTGCCATCAAGAGGAATAGCATGCAAACTGATGAATATACTGAAGGTGGCCTACTTTTAATATAATGAAACCACAGATGCCTGTCATTCAACTTTTCCAATGCTGCTTCACAAAACACCTTTTTGAACTCCTACAGAAAAATTACAGTGAGGAAATGACTGCATGAGGAATCAAGGAGCTCATCTTTTTCTCCTGGTTTGATAGCTGGGACCGCTCTTGAAGTCAAGTTCTCTGTTACTTATGAGGGAGGTCTAAAACATGAATAGAAAATTACAAAACAAGATCATTTTAAGGTATAAACTAATGTAGATAAGAAATATGTTAGCATTTATGTTGGAAAAGTTTTCTGTGCATTTCCCTCTTTAGCCTTGTTCAATAAGGAAACAGGTCTTCCTTTCTGAGGCATTAGTTTCTGCTGCCTGGTTCTCTGACTTTGTGCACATCGGATAGGTGAGAAAAAATTACAAGGAATAATTACCTAATGGAAGAAGGTCTCCACTGACCACAAGGATTCTGCCCTCATCCAGAGATTAAAAATACTTCTTAGAGTGAAAATTCCAAAATATATAATGTAGATCCCTGTATTTAGAGTTATTCCCAAAGTCAATTCACAGTCCGGCATTTGTCCTGATGGTAGGTTTAGCTTTTCTCTTTGTATCACAGACAGACACATATATCACACTTTGCTTGAGTAAAAGCAAAATGACTAACCCAAGGTAAATAAAACTTTCCTCTATACAAGCATATTGTGGCTGTTTTTTGTACGCTGTGCATTTGGCTTTTATACTGCTTTTTCTTTTCTTCTCAGAAATTGATCTGCCTGGTTTGCAATCATTTCAGTACTTCTCTCTCGGAACTACCTGCCTAGAAAAACTCTTAGAGGTGTCCATATATTTCTGGTGAGATGCCTGAATTTAGCACGGAATTCCTGACATGACCTGGTAAGAGCTACACAGAGATTAACACTTCATTTCTGCATGACTTCATTCTTTAGTGCAAGCAGACAAAAAATCCCACTTGCCATTCTCCCTTGAGATGCACTGAATGAGTTCATCTACAATTTACTGTTCACAACCAACCCAAGGTCTCTCTTGCTCTTTGCCCTTTTCAAATTTATCCTTCATATAGGATATTGTAATTCACATAAATTCTTTCATGTATGAAGGGACTGAATTTTTCAGAAAGCCATATTTTTCATCCAACTTCACTACGGTTTTAAAAACAGTTAGTTCTCCTTATTTTTCAGAAGGATTTTTTCTTGCACATTTTTTCCCCCTCATTCCTCACCACCTGTCCTTTTCTTAAATATGGTTTCCCAGAAGTGCCACGACCTTGACTGCAGAGCTCAGCCGTGGTGGGTCAGTTGGAGCTGGCTGGAATCAGCCATGTCTGGCACAGGACAGGCCTGGCCATTCCTGACAGAGGCTGCCCTGCAGCCCCCACTGCCAACACCTGAGCACAAACACCCAATACACTAAGAACCAGAGACAGGCTAAATATATGAACAGCATGATGACAGTGAGTGAAGTATTAGCGTCTAGAAATTTTGGTCGTGGGATTTTTTAAATCAGAGTATTATATACAATAGAAATAGGAAGAGGAGTCAAAGAAAGAGGGCAAAGGAGAAAAGAAAGTAATAGAAGTAAAAAGAAGAAAGACAATTTAATAGAGAGCTTGTGATGCTCTGAGAAGAAAGGATTTAGAGAAAAATGCTCATCAGTAAAAAAAAGGGAATGATACAACCACCTTCTTTAGGAAAAGAATGGAAAACTTCAGCCCCAGGTCTGACTATTAGAAAAAGCAGGAGGTGGCAAAGAAAAGTGGTTTGCATTCTTAAATAGATCACCTATGAGCAAGTGTTTGCTGTAATAAGTAGAATAAATAACCTACATTACAGAAATTTACGGTTTCCCTGCTGCTCTCGATCACAGTTGATAGATGCTCCCTATAGATTTTCAAGTCTTTTTAGCCTACACATAAAAACAGGCACCTTATTAAATTTTACCGGTTTGTTCACTTCTAAAGATAAAAGTAAATGTACTTTGATAGTATCATTCATGGTAGCATGCCCATACACTAGTGGTCACCCAGGTATTGCTTACAAATAAGACAAATGAATCTCTGGGGGGTGTTCTCTGGGCAAATAATGTGTAAGCTATATAGAAAACTGTATTAAAACATCCAGGCATGATACTTCCACTTTCCATAAGCATTTTCAACAGTTCCTTTTTGTTTATTTATTTTATTTATTCTTCTTTATGAGTCCTGCATTTCTTTCTGCTCTGCTTGCTATCCTTCATTTGAACAAGACTTTCTCTCTGACAGCTGTCCACTCCTTGATTCTTTGTGTAGGCAACCTGAAACAGGATTATCACATGTTCCAGGCTTGGCAGATGTTTTCAGGACTAGTTGATCTTCCCAGATCCTCAGAGGTAAGTGTTTCTTGGATAGAAGATCATACAGGAATATGAAGGTAGTGAGAAAAATATTACAGAGCTGTTTTATGTCAGCAGGCAGAAGTACCCACACAAACTTCCGATTTGAAAGGTGAAATGTCTCACAAGTGGAATTTGACTGGGAAGCCTGGAACACCACTCTTACTTCTGATCCCAGATTTGCAAAAGATATTTTGGGCTGCTTAATGACAAAAACAGTAGTATTATCACAGAATCACAGAATCACATAATCACTAGGTTGGAAATGACCTTTAAGATCATTGAGTCCACTCCATGCCCTAACACCACCTCAAATAAACCATGGCACTGAGTGCCACATCCAATCTTTTCTTAAACACATCCAGGGAAGGTGACTCCACCACCTCCCAGGCAGATGATTCCAGTACTTTATCACTCTTTCAGTAAAAAACCTTTTCCTAACATCCAGCCTAAATTTCCCTTGGTGCAGCTTAAGACTGCGTCCTCTTCTTCTGTCAGCTGCTGCCTGGAGAAAGAGACCAAGCCCCGCCTGACTACAACCATCTTTCAGGAAGTTGTAGAGTGATGAGGTCACCTCTGAGTCTCCTTTTCTCCAGGCTGAACAACCCCAGCTCCCTCAATCATTCCTCGTAGGGCTTGTGTTCCAAGCCCCTCACCAGCCTCGTTGCCTTCCTCTGGATGAGTTCAAGAGTCTCAATGTCCTTCCTAAACTGAGGGGCCCAGAACTGGACATAGTACTCAAGAAGCAGCCTCACCAGTGCCGAGTACAGGGGAAGAATGACTTCCCTGGTCCTGCTGGCCACACTGTTTTCAATACAGGCCAGGATGCCGTTGGCCTTCTTGGCCACCAGGGCACACTGCTGGCTCATGTTCAGTCGGCTGTCGACCAGTACCCCCCCAGGTCCCTTTCCACCTGGGCACTGTCCAGCCACTCTGTCCCCAGCTTATAGCATTGCAGGGGGTTATTGTGGCCAAAATGCAGGACTCAGAACGTGGACTTGTTAAACTTCATCTTACTGGACTCCGCCCATCTATCCAACCGTTCCACCTCTCTCTGCAGAGCCGTCCTACCTTCCAAAAGATCAATACACACTCCCAGATCAGTGTCGTCTGCAAATTTACTAATGACAGACTCAATACCCTCATCCATGTCATCAATAAAAATGTTAAACAGAACTGACCCCAGCACAGATCCCTGAGGAGGATCATATTTAGATTTAAGATCTTCTAATGTTTATAGAGAGAATAGTGACTTAATTGAACTATTTTTCCCTCTCAGTCCTTTATGGAGAAGAAGTTGCCTATGACTTTAATTATCATGAATATTTCTTTTGCCCTGTGAGGTAATATAATACACACAATGCTTCATTTATAGTGGAGAATTTTAAAGTAATGAAAAATTAATTTTATTATCTCATTGTACCAGTGAAAGAACTCAGGTATACAGTACGGGAGTGATGCATCCAAAGATATGCTGTAGAATAACCACATGAGCCATAAATTTGCTTAGGTATATTCATAAAAATAGTAATAAAGGTCCATATATTCCTCATTTTCACCAGTTAGAACCAAAAAACCCAAACCAAACAACAAAAAACAAAAAAACCCCCGCAACCAAAAAGCCATTACTGTTATTTCATAATGCACTACCAGGTTTATTACATTTTTAGATTTTCGAGAACTGTGATCACATCAACAAACACATCTTCTCAGGAGAGTAAAAAACTCCAGTCCATTGGTAATGCATACCACAGTGCTGGAGGCTATGCATGTAGTTCTTTATGACATGAAGGATTAATGGCATTATTATTTATATTCACTGTAAGGGTAACTGTACATCAATATAATAGTGGATAAGTAGCCATTGGCTTCTTCATCTTAAACATTAAGGATGTTGTTTACCATCTCTCATTTTCACAGTGTGTTGCTGTAAAACAAATAGTGTAGGCTAAAAGACATCTTGAAATATATACATTTTTTCAAAGCACAGCAGGGAGAAGGAAGGTCACTGAACAATGTAATTGATGGCAGTAGCAAAATGTTTTCTAACCTGCAACATTGCTAGACTGTGTTGATCACAAATGCCAAATCAGATCAAAGTACAGAAATGCAAGGTAACACCCTCTATAGTTCATATTGATTGCATCAAAGGAAATAGAATGCAAATTAGGAAAGCTTTGATGAATGGATAGGCAGCCAAAAGAAGTACAATAAAGTGTTGGATTTCTCTTTCCTAGCAGAAGCGTACACTGCATTACCCAGCTAATCAAAATGTGCAGTGCATATTTCAGCAGATTGAAATCAATTGTAACATGAGATAGCCTTTTATTTTATTCATCTTGACTCTACTGAATGATTACCTTCTGCTATTCAGCAACTTTCAGAATAATGCACAACTCACTGGACTTAATGCTTGTGTGTTGAATCTTTATTTTATTTAATGTATTTACCGGAGACTGGTGGTAGAGAAGACTGCAGCCTCATATGCTACCTTGAAGGATATGTGGGTCACAGCTTCACCAGACAAAAGTTTGATTTCAGTGCCTGATATAAAGTTTGCACAGTGCTGGAATCTCATTCTTTGTCCTTACGGTAGAGAATGATGGTTTCACCATTTTTGCATTTCTGCCAGCCAATTAGTGTTACACCACTGATCGTGTAGTTTCACAAAAGGCCAACAGGCTTCCCACATTGTAAAACAAAGATAGATTCTGTAAAAATTATGGCCAAATTACTGGCAGCTGAGGTGCACAGTGAAATGTAGTCAATTAATGTGATCACTGTAAATCATGGTTACAGCTTGCTGTGTAAATAACAGTTTATAACAAACATAAATAACAATACAAGTGACTTGTTTTAGCAGTGGTATGAACTGTTATTGATGGTCCATGTACTGAAGTGTGGAAATTTTACAGGTAAATATATATCAGAAAAGAATTGTTTAATCACTAAGGCAATGCTTTAAGTGACAAACAAACGAATGACTAGGCTCAAAGTGGCAGGTTGACAGAACATAACCAACCAAAGAAACTCAATGACAGACAAAAAAGAAGTCAAAAGATACACAGCAATTGATGAACTGAGACATTTCTAAACAAAAATCTAAACAAATGTCTATCATGAGCCTCTTGAGTTGTACTCACAGGTGTCATAGCCTCTTAAATTTACTGGTCTCTTTAGATCAATGACATCTTATAACCAAATAGTTGCAATCCATTTTTCTTTTTCCACAGTATATTTCCCAATTAAGTCAGCAGTCAAAATTCAGAGCTTCAAATTAAAATTCTAATTTGCTCTGGTGAATGGAAAGAAATTTCCCTAGATAAATATGTCCCTAGTTTTTTAAAGAATAGTAGGCAGAAGTCCCAAGTTTCTCTATGAAATTGATGCTGCCCCTGGTGCCCCTTGGCTGTCCTGCCTGGTGCATCAAGTGCTGGCTGCCAGATGCTGCCCTGACGGACACCAGGAAGATCCTGGTGTCCCAGCTGTAGGGAAATCCTGACTCTGGCATCCAGCTGCAGGGAAATCCTGACCCATGAGTCTCCCTGGCAATCAGATACCAGAAAATATTCTTTGGCGAGAAGGTAGTTAGACATCATGGCAGGTTTCCTCTGCAGAGCCTGTATAAATTCCATGTTCAGAGATGTTTCAGAGCTCAAATGGACAAACCTCTGAGTGAAGGACAAGCCCGTACTGCAGCCTAGAAGCTGACCTTGATTTGAGTGAAGTGTTGGAAGATATAACTTCTAACTACACTGAGAACTGGCAAAAAGTTTCATGTGTGTAAATTAAAGAGAAAACTCAAGATAGACACAATTTCTAGCATCTGGTTTTAAAAGGACCAGTCGAGTCTGCTTATAATGCCCTAAGGGCATACTCAGGAATCAGCTGCAGTTCTGTCTTCAGTGGAATTGTAGTACTTTAAACACTGCAGTGTAGGAGTTGGCTCAGAGTCTGAGTATATTTATTTAGACAACTAGATCAGGTTTGTAAGTTACAACCACAGAATAGGAAATTTTAAAATTATCCTTTTGTATACCTAAGTATTTTTGCAGATCTGAACTTTAGTGACTACTTTCATTCTAAAATACACTGTAATTATTAACACCAAAACAGAAAAAAGGTCTCCAGAAGGAAAATCTGCTGTTTGGAATTGTAGGTGATTCTTTGTGTCTTGAATATAAGATGTATGAATTAAATTTCTAAATACTGAGAAAAAGAGAAAATAAAAGTACTTAGTTGATAGCAAGCATCAAGCCCTGCTATCCCAGATACCACATTTTATAATCTCCAGTTTAAAAACAGCTAAATTTTTTTCATCCTATTACTCTCAGAGAACAGATCCAAAATCTAAGTGCTCCACTGGTCAACAACACTAATCTAATTTACAGCCTGGATTTCTTCATATTTTGTTCAGACAAATCTGATTTTGTGCCAAAAAGATTCTTTAGTTTATAAAGCATTTCTTCATTCTTTGGATATTTGTAAACAAAGCTGTTTTTTGTCATCTTTGCTTGGCTAATCAAACTAATTTCTTCCATTAAAAGGTAGAGTCTCCTAAATATCTTGTCAGCCCTTCTCCTGCTCTGTTCCAGTCTCAGTTTAGCTCAGTTTAGCTTCCTGGAATATATCTAATCAGGATTTTTGCACAGGAGCGGCTTATATAGCAGCAGCACTACCACTTTCCATTTTTTCTAGTTTTTTGATTCAGTTCAGAATCAAATTTTGCATTTTTAGAAGTGAATGCCCACGTCAGCTCTAACTCAGCCTGTGGATCAGGTAGAACACCTGAATACAACCCATATGCAAGTGATGCTCACTGAGGTTAGCACAAAACATTCTACTGCGGAACATCAAGCGTCAGATCTGGCATTTTATTCTTCTTAGTTCCACCCCTTTTTTATTACTTCATTTCTAAAATTTATTTGGCTTTGGGGTTTTTGTTTGTTTGTTTGTTTGTTTGTTTGTTTTTTTAATTTTATGAAGTCTGCAGTCTTCCACTTTGATAACACTTCCAATTTTTGTATAACATTTAATCAGCACAATATTTTCTCAAAAGGAAATATTTAATACGAAAAAGCTGAAAGACAGTCACCCACCTTGGAGACACCTCCAGCTGTTTCAAAGCTTTACTGATGCCAGAAATACTAGTTCAACCCTCCAAGTTCTATTAATGACCTGAATGGGTAATGGGTTTTACTAAATTACCTATAGGTTAGTTTGACGTGACAGTGTAAAGTTGATAATCCATACATAAACTGCTTCAGTGGAGGTTTAGATTGGATAGAAAAACGAAATTCTTCACCAAAAGGTTTGCAAAGTGTTGGAATAGGCTGCCCAGAGAAGTGGTTGAGTCACCATTCCCGGAGGTGTTTAAAAGACGTGTAGATGCGGCACCTGAGGACATGGTTTAGTGATGGACTAGGCAGTACTGGGTTTAAAGGATGGACTACAACCTAAAAGATCTTTTTCAACCTAAATTATTCTACGATCTCTTTCTACCGTTACCATCAATACTCTAACTATATTTTTCTTTTCCTTTTCTTTTGTGCTATTCATTTTCATACCCTTAAGAAAATGCAATTTGGTTTAGAGTTCAGATTTTATCCCCTTTCTTTCTGCTCCAAAGACAGCTTCTTGCTGATTTGGTCTTTCTAAAAATATATTTCAAACTTGTATTTCAAAATTTTTTTCCTCCTTAAATAGGCAGCATTTTTTGACTGACTTCAGTGGACTCAGGAGTTGCAATTATTGAAAACTGCAATTGAAATTCTTATAATATTGTTATGTCAATTAAGAATAAAACATTTTTATGCTCTTATATTTTTCTGGAGGATGAATTCTCTTATGACCTCAAGTATATACTTTTCTTTTCACACTAATTTTTTCCAAACTCAAACATTATTGTATTTTAACTGAGAAAAAAGCAGTCTATTTTGAATGAGTACTACCCATTTATGAATAATGACTATAGGCACAAAACAACCATTTGTTTTTGTTAGTGCTAAATGAAAGAAGAAAAAAAGTTATTGTTTCTCAAGAAAATGTAAAAATGTGCCCTCTGTATTAACAATATGTTTATCGTTACATAGTTTGTCTAATGTCAGAAAAAATCTAAACACATCTATCATTATTACATGTAGAGGTTTACAGCTTAGGTCATCTGTCATAGTATGTGGTTATTATACACCAAAGGTCAGATCTATATCAGAAAAATGGAAAATTCATTTTCTGTGCATCATATTTTTTAGCACTTGACTTGTTTCAATCCAAAGTGTTTAATGTGGACTTTTAAAATGTAATTATTCATGTTAGAGAATATACTTTTTAAGGTTTGCTGAAGGTAATATATAAAAGATAATGAACATCAAACTCTAGAGGGTAGCTGATAAAAAAAATTGCTCTCTCCATGCTTACATGAGGTGAGGGTATTGCCCTGTAATGTTTAAAGGGAAGAGGAGGTATGTCAAAAAGGCTAGAAATCGACAATCGGCTGTAAAAAAATGCAGGCAGCAAACAGTGGCTTCCAAGTACTTGCAAGCTAAGAAGAGTTCATTTCTGCCATATGACAGAGGACGATTACACATAGAAATACCAGCAAAGTGATCGTGCTGCAAATCAAGACACCTGCGTACTTTGTCAGGTTAGTCAGCTGTTTGTGCAGTTGCTTGTTGCCTATGGGACTCCAGAGGATTAATTACACCATGGCAGCAGGCCTCTTCGTTCCTTAGTTTTGTCTGTACAAGTAATTGAGTGAGCAGCAGTGAACAGTGGTGCTGCTGAGACCATAATAAAGACAGACAGCGAGGGACAGGCATGCCCTATCAACACAGCCTACAGACCACAGTGCCACCACAGAACGGGGAACTGGAGACCAAATCACACATTTTCCCCGAGTTTAAGGTTCAATTCTGTTGCTCCAAGATAAGTTCCTCTGGTTAATTGAAAGCAACTTATGTAAATAGAGTAATAAAGAATTCTAGATGGTGCCAGAATCGTTATTGTTTTAATCCAAAGTGGAGCACCTTAGGCCAGATCATCAGCTGATGTAGATTTGCACAGTGCAGCTACATCGACAGCTATATGATCTTTCACCAAGTGAGAGTCTAAGGAGCTGAGTTTAGGAGCTATGACTCTTTGATTCATGCCCAGAGTATTTTAAATTTTATTTAACTCTTACATGAATAGTCTTCATGACGATGTTGGTAAGCTTCTCTACATAGATTCAGGACAAATGATCCCTTTATTAAAAAATATAAGATTTTTTTTAAAAGTAGAAGCAATAACTCTTATAACTGCTAATTATAACTAGAAATATATATTTATTTATGATGCAAATGTTTCAGTCTACAGTGTCCAGTCTGGTGCTGTGATACGTTAGGTACATAGGATAGACTGAACATTCTAGTGAATTTAAGCATGTTCATAGTATAGAATTACATCTATTCTGAGGCTGCTTCATCCCCATGCACTTTGGATTCTTCCTGTTCCTCTCGCCAAAAAAATTATCTGTTTCTAAAGAGCTTCCTTAATTGTAGGTCCTCTATACATGCTTCATCTAGATACAATATATGCTTTCTACCATTGTGCAATCATTTTAAAGTCTATTATTAGCACAGCTAACGTAAAACACTGTATATAAATAATAATGAACTTTCTGTAGCTATTTCAGTTTGCTTTTGATTAGCTGCAGTATAACTTTGGGCTGGAAGACCACATACCCTTGATAGCTTTGATAGGGAAGTACCACAAAAGAGCCACAGAAATAGTTTTGAAAAATACCGAAAATCCTGCAGATCCTGAAAATAACTGGTAGATAGTGGCTTTGTGGCGGACTAAGGAGCACAGGCATGCAGCAGACAGTGGAAAACTGCTGGATATTTGATGAAATAGCAGTAAATCAAGGAAGGAGACAGAGGCTATTATATCTATTGCACCAGATGGCAGAATGTCTCAATAAGTACTAGGTCCATAGTACTTTATTTGAAAGGAGATTTCAAACAAAGAATAGAACCAGAATTTCTGTTCTTGACTCTTCAGAGGCGAATAATACCTGTTGCAGAGGACATCAATATATTTTCCTACCTATATTGTTAGGTAATTCTAAAGTCACTCCATACCACAAAACCCGGACTTGGGCATGCCACAAAGCTGCACATGCTGGCAAGCATTTTGTTAGTCTCCAATTTATTTAGTACTTTATTTTTTCATTCTGAGTTTCTTAAGACTTTTTTGGTTATTTTGTGGATTTTTTTCATCTTTGCACCAATGTTTTATTGCTTCTGTAGTCATATGCACTAGAGGAAGTAGATGAAGAACTTTCACATGACGTCTGGCAGCAAAGAAATGAAAAGCATCACGCTGCAACAAATTTAATCTATTTTATAGGCTAGGTATAAAGAGGTATTATAACAGGAAAGAGATGGTATCTAATGTACTGTGAAAAGTAATGCCAGGAAGAACAGTTAAAAACTATTCAGATCCTCTTTCTCTACATCAAAAGGGACTTTTACTCTTTCAAAGGCATATGCTTTTTCAGCTACTCCTTTGAATGCCTTTGCAAGACTGAAAGTAAGTATAAAGAAATCTTGTATGTGATGAAAAATATTTTCGCTTGAAAACCTTTTACAAAATTAGCAGAATATTATAAGTTTGTGAGCTGCACATTTATAAAGAGACTTGTATGGTATTCTAGTGCTCTAATAGCAATAAACAACTTACCATTTCACTTGGAAATGATAAATTTTTATTTCATCTCCCACTTTTTACAGCTACTAAAATGTAAATCCTAAAAATTGCTTCAGTAACTTCATAAGCTGTACCTACTTGAGTATTGATCCTTCTAGAAATATTTTAGGTGTCTAATTCTCTCAGTTGAAAAAATTACAGTGTCATCTGCAATTTTCATAAACTGGAATCAACAAACACTTCTAGTACCCTTCTTTAGTTTTTTATTATGGCAGCTGTTCTCAAAGTTGCAATAAAAGGAATCATCAAAGCAGCAAAGCTACACAGGGGCAGATGAGAACTACTACAACAAAGACATATAAATTAAATAAGTAGGTAGTGAATTTCATCTAGTTTCGTAGGTCTTGGCTTATAACGTATGGCATCAAGCACAGAGGATCATGGCAGGGAATCATGATAATAATTAGATGACTAGAAAAAGTATCTGGGTTCAGTAAGATAACAAACACAAGGATTTCTGGCAGAAGATCTGAAGGGAGGTGTTTAATGTTGTTATCCCCTCTTCTCTCCTTTAGAAGTGAAAGGCTTTGATCAGTTTTTCATAGGTGTGAGGTTAAAGAATTTGCTTATTATAAGATTTCACAGCATTGTTTATTCTTTTTTTCTAAATCTGCAACTACTTACATATGGTATCTTCCAGTGTTGCTCACTTAAATATGTATTACACGGACACACAAGAACACATATGTTCATAGTATATTCTCTGTGACATTAATAAAGACGAGCATTTGGTTTTTTCCCACAAATCCTCGGGAAGTGGCTGATGGGAGCAGTCTCCTGAGTCAGGAAGGTTGGCCTATTCTTGACCCTGAAGAATCTGTACTATACTACTCCATGAATAAATATTTCAAAAATCCATAAAGTAAGGTTAACAGAAGTTGACTCCAGAGTACCTTTTAGCAGAGCTCAGAGTCCTGAAGTGATTTGAAACTATTTCTCTCATATCAAGTACTTCACTCTCTCATGCATGTTATCAAACAGAAGTTATTTGCTTATTTACATATACAGCACTTTATTTTTCATGGATATTAGTGGCTTAACCCTACTTAATTTCTTCAGTCTAAAATAATTCTTAAACTACATTTGAGGTTTTTAATTTTTGTAGGAAAACCAAATCTTTCTCAATGAGCTCAGTGAAGAAACTAAATTACCTGGTTTGTGCTAGAGATAGAACAACTGTGCTATCAGTTGTGTTGTGAGACATGAAAGTGGATAATTTCACGCATGTAATGTAGATAAACCCGAGAGTATATGATTTCTACTTACCTCAGCTGTTTTAAAAAATGCATCCATTTAGCATTAAAATAGATAAATAAAATCTCTTAAGTTAGTCCTGTGGGACAGGGTAACAATGAATCATACTCATCCATATTTTTCCTTATGACATTTTATATGTCTAGGTATGTTCCTACGCTGGCTAAAGTCCTACAATGTACTGTACTTCATCTTTATTATTGGAAAATAATCTGAAAACACTGAGTGCTGTAACCCCTGGGAGCAGGAGAATATCAATAGCCAGTGAAGAACAATCTGCATGCTTGCAATACAAAGAAGGGTATATTGATTGCAGGGAGTTTACCCAAATTAATTGTGCCAGCCAATAAGAAGACACCATCAATTATTTGTTGAGCTTGAAAAACAGTAGTGTTATGAAAAACAGACATCTCCAAACAGTAGAGTAGAGTAAAGTGAGACTCTCACATGTGGAAAAAAATTGTAGTCAAACATAAGTAACTGTGAAGTATGGCAGCTATATAATTGTTTAAAACAATTTCATTTTATTAAAACATGATAAAATAGGAGGCAGAAAGGAAATTAATCAATAAACAGGGGATCTAGTAGTAAGTAAAAAAAAAGTGCATATATTAGAAGTTCCTGTATAATATACAGCAAGATGAAAAAAACTGAATCAGAATATCTAACTGATGACAGTTTTGACATCTCTTGAAATGAAAAGAAGTTTTGATGATGACTGAAAGCAGTGAAGAGCAAAAGCTGAAAGAAGCAGGAATGATTTCCCATGAAGAAAGAAGACAGCTTTTTTCACTAAAATCTAATGTAAACACAGCCAAAAGAGGCACTAAAGGCACTTTCTGCTTTGGAGCAAATGGTGGAAGATAGAGATCAGTTATAAGAAAATGGGCCAGAGGTTACAAGCTGAATTCCATGTTTCCATGAAATGAGAACTGGAGGAAAAACTGACTTTCTAAGCAGGCTCTGAAAACCCTATGGCATGAAACATGAATGCAATAAAGAGTGATGTCGTACACGGTCATCCTAGTCACTGTCAGCTTTGGTTCGTATTAGTACACATTGATTTACCACTCCCACCTTTGTTGGAAGAGGTGTCTCCGCCCACCAAAATCCTGCAAATTGTATAAAACCAAACTGAGCTGCAATACGAAAAAATTGCTTCAGCTGTCAGCTCAAAAGCTGTTATAAAAGAGATATTGTTTAATCTAAGATTAATTTATTCATGCTCTATTGCTCTTGAAAACAAAACCACAACCACCTGCAGATAAGATACATAGGCAGCCAAACAAAAAACTAGATATAGTTAATTTGTTCCTGGTTAGTAATTTAGCTGAATTTCACATATCAAGTTTTATAGTCAGTGTCCATAGCAGTACAATTCCAGTATATCAATCTGTTTAATGATTCCAGACCTCAGAAGAAGCTTGGATTTGGGGTGCCCTCTAAAGAGAAAATTAGGGAATTTGATTTTCAAGCAGCTCAGTAGCAGGCCATCAACAGAAAATTAAGTTTCTCAAAAGTTATTCCTTTAAAAAGTCTATCTCGCTGTTCCTAAGGGTGGGAAATTTCCCATTTCCATAACTGAATTTTCATTTGATGTTATTATGGATAGTTGTGCAAAAGAAAATTTAATCCAGTTTAACATTCTATGACATAAAGTATTCATTCAACTAAAACAAGACAAAAACACTTCAGTATCATATGTTAAATTGCAATCAATGCCAAAGGCAGAAAGGGATAAAATATAAATGCAATATTTTTAAAAATAATTCTTTTAATCATATAATTTTTATGCAATCAGCAGAAAAACTACTTTAACTAATCATTCTTTGTCTTAGAATTTGATCTGAATTATCTTGATGAGAAATTCAATTATATGTTGAAACATCTGTTTCAGAAAAATCAGACGGATTTGCACTTCTTGAAATACATCTGGAAAACAAGAATACATACCACCTTTCCATCAGCAAATGAAATGCCTTAGAAGACAGCATGGAATACTAACTGAAACTTACAGAAATTAAACAACTTTGCATTTTGCAAGATACATTTGTATTCTAGTCACTCAGACCAATACGGATATAACTGTAAATCTGTGAAATAAAAATATAACATTAACAACAATGGGTAACTACAATAAATTCCAAAGTACTCCAATATTTGCCTTAATAAAAACATTAGTAATGACAGCAATCAAATGTGTAGCACCCCAGCATATAAAAAATGGATCACATGATCTTACACTTTATGACACATATGCCTTGACAATTCTTTCCATTCTATAATACAGCATGGCTAATCCAATGTCGTTCCTTCCCACCTAGGTATGTCTTCCTATATGTTTCTGCAGGCATCCTTTTTGTGGGAGAT
Source organism: Cnemophilus loriae (assembly GCA_013397755.1). NCBI lineage: Eukaryota > Metazoa > Chordata > Aves > Passeriformes > Corvidae > Cnemophilus > Cnemophilus loriae. The sequence continues at coordinate 1,471,506 of VZTF01004992.1, read as the reverse complement.
GCAGATGACAAGAATGCAATATAACTGTGAACAAGTATGGAAAATTTGATTCCTTTCTAGGAAAAATAAGCTGGAACAGAAGTGAAAGCAGACATCACATTTACACACATCAAGACTGACAAAAGCATGAGGACAGAAGAGAGGATCTGAATGTAGAGAATGATTGACCAAGGGGGTAGAATCATAGAATAATAGAATCATTTAGATTGGAAAAGACCTTTAAATCATCAAGACAAACGGTTTACCCAGCACTGCCAAGTCTGCCACCAAAACCACATCCCTAAGCAACACATCTACTTGTCCTTTAACTACCTCCAGGGATGGTGACTCAGCCAGTCTCCTGGGCAGCCTATCCAGACTCCTCTGCACACCCTTCCTACCCCCTAGCAGATGAACACTCCCTCTCAAACTGATGTCACGTGTGAACTGACTGAGGGTGCACTCAATATCCTCATCCAGATCATTGATAAAGATATTAAACAGAATTGTACCCAATACAGAGCCTCTGGGGACACCACTTGTTACAGGCTGCCAGCTGTGAACAGAAGAGATAGTTTGAAAATATTTGACTCTGACTAAGTAAATATGTTCAAGGAGAAAAAAAAAGGAGAAGAAAAAAGGTAACATAACTTCATATTCCAAACACTGGTAGAGACAAAATCAGAAAATATTTTTTCTTTTTTTTTTTTTTTTTTAGTAACTCAAGCTATTTCCAGCAAACATGATTGTGAAACTACTGTAAAAAGCCTGTCTACTTACAGTTGCAGTAGTTTTATTCCTAAACTGAGTTTTCCCAAACTCTCTTCTGTGATCCGGTTCAAGTCACACCATATCTGTAACATATTATCATTGAAAAATAAGATCCTACCTTAGAAATCAGTCCAACAAAATGTTTGAATGTCAGGAAAATCTTGTTCTGTTTGATTTGGTTTTAAACCCAAATGGGTTAACTACTTTTGAAACTAAACCATAGCAAATCCAAAAATATCAAAGTAGTGACGGAAGTGCAGTGATTAGTTCCCAGTCCGGAAGACTGGAATTCTTAATGGTCTATACTAAGGGAAAAAAGTCTTTCTCTAAGGTTCACTCTAACTCACAGTCGCACATGACCACACACACAGCAACAGTCTTGGCTTCTTTCTGAACAGAGCACATTAACAGGGTATTGTAATAAGTGTATAATGATCTTTTATTAAATGAGAATAAGCATAATTTCATGTAAAGGATCATATTCAAAGGACAAGCTAGCGTGTCAATGATTACTTTTTCTTCAGAAATGAGCATTTTTTGTCACTTAATATGACAGACAATAGATATGGATCATACAACAGAATGCAAAAATATGTTCAGAGTGCCTATTTAAAAGTGAGTAAAAGGATTATGCTTGGCAAGATGAACAACTCTACTGCTAGTTAAAGCACTGAGAACCAACATGCCTTTATTCCTCATTCAACAATGACAAGCCTGCATGTTTCCAAATACAAACTTAATTTTCCTTCTTCACATAAAAAATGCATAACATTTAATTAAACATATTTGAGTCTGCTAATCATTTTTATACATTGGCTCACACTAATAATTCATAAGGATTTTCCAGGGAAGTGGTAGAGTCACCATCCCTGAAAATGTTCAAGAAATGCCTGGATGGGGCATTTAGTGCTATGATTTACTTGACAGGATTTTGTTCAGTTAAAGGTTGGACTTGATGTTCCTGAAAGTCTATTCCTGCCTCAGTGATTCTATGATTTTATACATGTAAATCTTCTTAGATTTAGAAAAGAAAGTAAAGCAACATACTTTACACTCTCTTCATGACTGAAAACTTTGTTTCTTCTAATTCTGCTAAGAAGGACAATCCTGTATGTATACCCTTTACTTAGGTATAAGTTTCATAGAAAGACAGAATAGTTCCAAGGGTCCCCTGGAGATTGTCCAGTCCAACTGCCCTGATCAAAGCTGGATCTGCTAGAAGAGGTTACTCGGAACTGTGTACAGTTGGGTTTTAACTCTTCGCAGGGATGGAGACTCCACAGCCTGCCGGGGAAACCTGTACCAGTGTTCAATCACCCTCACGGAAAAAAAAAATGGAAAAAGGTTTCATAATCAGACAGAACATTTTGTGTTTCAATTTATGCTGTGTTTTTCTAGTCTCTAATTGACTAGACACCACTGGCAAGAGTCTATTAGTGAAAATAACAATAATTTTCTCAGTGGGAACACGAAGACACAAAGTACACCTCTTTGACAGAATTAGAATGATGAAGGTAACCTTTATAGGGAGTGAGAATAAAACAACACTGATAAATGGAGTAAACTCGAGAACATAGCTGAGCTTACCTAGTCTGTTTCACAGTATATAAAATAGATTTTTCTTTGTTGAGTCCTTGTGAGGTCACAGTTGCAGCCTTGTCTCAAATTCTGGGCATCATATTTCAAGGCCCTACCAGCTGAAACAAAACATGAGGAAAAAAAGAACAATGAGAGGCCTATTGCAGGCCCTCTCAGGAACAACTGAATGATCTAGGTTACTTAGCCTGAGGTAGAGAAGACTACAAGAAAAAGAGACAACTACAAGATGATATTCATGATATACACATTGCATAAATACATATTTTTTTCCTAAAGAGATTTGTTCTTCATGCCTGTGTGAGACAGCATTAGAATAACACTTTTGCATTGCAGCAAGGAAGATTCAGATTAGATGTTAGAAAAAAATGTATCTTTTGCAAAGGTAATGGAGCACTGTATTATATTGCTCTGGAAAGCATCAATCTCCAGAACTGGAAACGTGTGGAAATATATATTAGGAATAACATAAATATGGATCCCTGGTGATCACAGTCTAAATGACCTCTCAAAATTCACATAGTATTATGAGCCCACAACATTAAAATTGAATAAACATGCACTTATTAATTATACATGCACTTAAATAAAGCTAATCTCTACTGATTTAAAAATAAATTAAGAAACATCAATTTATCTCTTGACAAAAATGAAATGAAACGCTGTTTAACCAGAGGAAGGACTAAAATTATTATGGATCCTTAAGACTAAAACCTAAACCTGGATAAAAGTCAGGAACTATAACTTATGTGATATTTTTCTTAAGACCTGAACTAGAAATAAATTACTCTCTGAGGAACAGAATAATAACTGGAATCAGTTCTTTGTTGCAGAATTAAGGCAATACTGCTGTGTTGTTGATGCTGCCTGAGTATTTTAAGCTTCCTTAATCTATTTCTTCCTAGATCTATGATTTATGACATCTGAGGACTGACCTTTAAATTTCCACCCTAACAAGCAGGTTTATTTGCACTCCTTGGTAATAAAAAATAAAGGCCTCCAGGCCAGTAAGTATTAACTTCTTTAAGCATACCACATTTTCTCAGATACAGCCTCCTAGAAGTTATGACAAGAAACACCATTCGAGGTTAACTATTTTCTATTCTTCTAAAACAAATCTAATTTATACAGTCTAATGTACCTTATTTTGTGGCTTAACAGCTATTTTTAAAGGCAGCAGAAAACTAGCCTTTTGAATTAAACTGGATTCTGAAATGCAATGCAGCAAAGAAAAACACAGAATTATTTTTTTTGAACATGACTATGAAATAAGCATATCTATTATTCTTAGTTTGTCAAACACCACACATACCAATTGCCTTTCTACTAACAAACTACAAATGTCAAAATTTCTCTTATTGTCTCTTAAGAAATATGACATTAAAATTAATGGAAGCATTTATTTAGGTAATTTTTTTTATTACAGAAAGGCTGGACTTCTACAAGGGAGATATCATCAACTTTGAATCTGGGATATGGGGACTTGAAATCCGTGTGTCTGCGAATACATATGTCCACATACATGTGGACTTCAACCTGAAGAAAGATGACATTTTATTTTCTCTTCAGAGATACAAAATTGTGTTAATGTCACATCAGAACTTCAAGACAGTAATTTGATTGGATGCATTTCTCTAAATTGTTGTAAAAGTCTATGCTGTTTTATCTCAGTTACTGGGGTACAGACACGTCCTCGAGAAATCTAAGTTCTGTCATTATGTTGCTCCCAAATCTTCACTTCTGCTTTTAACTTAAAAAGGAAAGAACTTGGGCCACTGAGAGGTAGTTCAAAGCAAAGGACAATGCAAATTCATACGAAGAGATGAAATCTCCAAGAGCACCACAGGTGGGAACTTACCTGCCATTATGATGATTCATAACCTTTCAAAATGCAGATTCAGAATACCAAAACTAAAGGCATCATTTTAGCCAGAACAAGAGGGTTTGAGCCAGGAGCTGCATCAGACTTCCATCTGTGTCAAGAAAACACAAAAAGGACCATAAAGCCCCTACTGCTGAGTTCTATGATTTTACAGGCAGTGGCTTACTGCTGTTTCTTTAGCAATGCTGATGGGTAGGTAGCCAGTGGGTAATGGAGACCCGGCAGGTGTGGAGAAGACCCCTCATTTCTGTCTGTGCATACTCACATTAGGAGGAGGTTGAATTCCACTTCTAAATCTAGATTCACCTCTTCAGTCCAGAAAAAGCCAAAGCTGCATCACTTGCTAGTTTCACAGTAAATCTGACTGACAGTCTTACCTTTATAATCAGTTTGGCATCAGTATCAACTATCTTTCTGAAATTCATCAATTTTATTTTAAAAAAAGTGTACATGTAAGAAATAAAAAAGATTCAAGATGTTAAATCCACTCAGGCATATTAATAGATATGAGTGCTAGTATTACAGACAATAAACCAAAACAACTAGACAAAACTGTTCAAGTGCTTGAAATTTTAACAATGGATTTACTAATATAGTTTAATATTAATTACTAAAATAATTACTAATATTAATTACTAATATATTGCTAATTCCACTGCAGCATATTCTGTGATTATGCAATTTGATAACGTACTAACATAGTTTGACACAGATGAAACAACACACTTTTCATTAGTTTCATAAAGGGCTAATGCATTTTGGCAAAGTGAAATCAAAATTATAATTATAATAGGAACAAAAGAAAAGGAAGGAACAAGGGATAATTTTCCCAAGATGATGTCTTACCTGTAGACCTTTGTGCAAAATGCAAAAATTTGAACAGATTTTCACCATTCTGGTCTCAATATAGCAGTGAATATTTAGAAAACTCATTAAATGAGGTTATCAAACCCATCAGAAGATGAATGTGCACATACTCTCATGCATTTAACATGCCAGATTAAGACAATTTGCAAGAATGTGTGCTAAAAAATGAGTTAGCATTCTTTTTAATTGCATCAATGGGTTATGGAAATGGAAGAAAAGATAATCAGCACTTTCCACATTTGACCAAAGACTGACTGCAGCAGAAAAAAACCTTTTCAGATATTTAGGTCTTTAAGATACTAAATAAGAGAAACAGATGACTTTGACTTGTAAATATGTGCATCCTAGATGTGACAGTGACATACAAACACAGACCTAAAAGGAATTGGCAAGATCAAATTCCTTAACTTTCAGACAAACATGTAATACAAGTTTGTTCCAACAGGGCCTTTGAAAAAAAAGTTGCTGGTTTCATCACTCAAAAAATGCATTTCTGAAAAGTTAAAAAAAAATATTAGAGTTTTAGGATAAAATAGAGGTTCATCCAATGACTAACTAAAATGACAGAAGCATTCATCTGACTCATTGGTTAGTCACAGTAACCTAAGCAGTAAAAATAGTGTCTCATTAGTCTTTTAAAAATTTATTCCTTATTCTACTTGAAATTGATAGTTAATCTCTTTCCTAGTGTACAGCAGGCACTTATTACATAGGGAAAATTTGGATAATAAAAAGTTTATAAAATGTCTGTCAATCTCTCCCACATGTTAAGAATGAATCATTATAATGGACCATGAGCAGTGGAATGACTCTGAATGGAAGCCTGTAATTAACTTTGCTTCATGTTTTATTGATAGCATTTGCTGTTTTCTGAGATCTGATCATGTACCTTGAGCAATGTGCAAACCTATAGATCATGCTGTGCTTAGATACCCTGGAATTGGGCGATATATGCAGAACTAAATAGTTTAGATGGAAAATGCACCACATCCCTTGTGATCTGTACACACAATTCAATTCTTCCTTTTCTGCCACCTGTTTGATGTTGTTTCTGTCTCAAAGCACACTTGGCACTTAATATGAAACATGGAACAGTCAAAGTTCTTTTTTAGTGTCTTGGGCCAATACTTACTGATATTAGTCATGGGCATGCTGAGATGCAATGAGAAACAAATGCATATTCTCACTTACAAGCAAAAAAATCTGTAGTTTGAAATGCTATAGACCTGACACTTCAGAGCAAATTTGGAGTTGTAGACAATTTGCAGTTACAAACTTGAGGAGAGATGAATGGGTGTGGATGAGCCTTCTGTCATTCTGGAAGCAAGTCACCCACAAATTGAGAAAAATACGTTGTGCTTTTTTTTTTTTAATATGGGTAATTTGGCAAAGCTAAAAACAAATTTACAAAATCCTAAAAGACCCTGGATTATTTAGAAGCAGATGGTGTGAAAGGCATTTGAAATCCCTCCTGTAAGCTGTGTTCTGCTTCATATATACAATATGAGCAGAAGCTCACAAACTAGGATCTTCCTCCAGACGGTTTTGACCCCAGCCTTCACATCTGGTATCACATTCCTGATCCTATGGCACACTCCTATGATACATCCACTTCGTGTTTCTAAACTTCAATAGGTTTCTTAACTGCAAAGCCTCATTAGAGGAGGTCCCTCTAGTGTGATAAACAAAGCAAATATTAATAGGGGGAAAAAGAAATCACAGTACAACAGCATAATTAAGGACTGTGTTATAGACATGAAAGAAAGCACTTAGAAATGCAGAGACACAAGTATGTCTGAATTTCCTAACAACTGAGTGGTCAATTTAGCATACAATGCTATTCCTACAACACTATTTTATGCCTATGCTCTTTTTCAAATTGAGCCCTGGCTAATGATGAACGAAGAGGAAGCAAACTGACAGACAACACTGTGCCACAGTCAAATCTAAAATTCTGACTATATGGAAAATCCTCTTAATTAAAACCAAACTGAGAATACAAGTGATGGATAATGGGAAACCTTCTGTCAAAAACACTGGTTATATTTTGGTTTCACTGACAAACCTGTGTGGACTGAAACACAATTCTGTCTATTGGCAGCCACAGGCAATCATAAAAGCATGACTCGTGTTTTAAAAACTCAGAGACTGATCTAACAATCACAAAGTTTACAGAAAATTTTACATTTATCTATCTTCTTTTAGTTCTTCAGTTTTAGTAGCTCATTTAATTAGCATTTCCAAGCATTCTTCTGTCAATACGACAGGCAGATTATCATGCAACCTCTTGATTCTGTGAGTGAAGGGTTTGTGACAATGTGCCAAAAAATAAGAGCCTTGAAATGAAATCCCAAGAAGGAAAGCGTTGCTGCAGTCCTATACTGGTTTGAAATCATTTTTCTTGATTTAGTACAATCATTAGGGAATTTTTGCTCTACTCTTTTCAATAAACAGTTCCCTAGTTTGACAATCTATGCTGTTTACAGTGACTTTTAATAGCTCTCTATCAATAGCTCATCTTTTCAAACAATTTAAAAGTCACACAGCCATATATGTCATTCAACTTGTATTACAATCATCTACTGTGAGTTATAAAGCACTGAACATTTCCTATGAGACAAAATAACTTACACAGTGAAGGCCTAATCTATTTTGAATAAATTACCAACTTCATGCTATGAGTTATTACGTCATAGTAAGAGTAAGTAAGAGACTGGAGGATTAAGCCCAGATTGGCGAAACAAGGAAATCTGAATTCAAAAAATTCTGCCTGTATCATAACTTTGACCCATATCTTTAAAATTACTTAAAAAAAAAAATCACCAAAAAAAAAACCTACCAAACAAACAAAAAACCAAAACCAGAAACAAACAAAAAAACTCTTTAGTATATACATATTTATTTGTTTACAAATAGTATTTTTATTTAAGGACAGTTACAGCTAATGAGTAAGCACCTTCCTCACCCAGGCAATGCTAAACCAGATATATATGAGTATATACCTAACTAACAGGTATGAGCATATACCTAACTCTCATCAGCTTACATAGATCTTATTCCAAAACCCGGCATAATGATGACAAAATAAGACTTTTTCCTATAAGGTTCTATTGTTGGTATCTTTCTCACATGAATGAAAAATGCTGATTTTTTTAGGCAAATAGTGAAAGAATGCAGATGCGGGTCACTGTGGTCTGTAGATGGAACTCAGAATAATGCTAGTAGGTTACTTTAGACTAAAAACTCAGTTAGATGCTTTTATAAAATTTTCTAAGCTGCAAGCAAGAACAACAAAAGTGAAAGGGTTATCCAGATTGGTTTCCATGACTGAAAAACATAGAACACAATGATCTCCCATTTGACCAATGAGATTTTTTTTGGTAAAAGAACTATTTCAAAGAAGTCCAACTGCTGAAGTGTTCAAAAAACAGCTATTGTTTTATATATTTTTGTGTGTATATATATACATATATATGTACACACACACAGATCTTTCGAGTCGTTTCATTTTAAAACCTGAGTGTATCACAGAAAACAATCGCTTGTATTAGTTTCTCAAGTGGATCCCTTAAAATGCAAATAACCTTTCAAAATATACTTATTTCCACAAATTTTTTTAAACTTCTGATAACCTTTCAGGAATGCTTTAAAAACAGCCAGTGTTGCAGCTTTTTCTATCCCTTCTCCAACCCACAGCCTTTTTCTCTTCTATAGAAAAGAAATGAGGGAGATGCTATAAGGCATTCCAGTGTTTCTTAGTTGATGCATTTGCCAATTAGTGTACAAAACATCCTCTGAGAGAAATATTTAATTACTGCAGCTATTTAGATGATATCATGAGATCCCAGCCAAGCATCAAATATTTTTAAAATTAGCTAAGTAACATTCTTATTTTTCTTAAGTATTAGCTGACTCCTTCTGAAAAGCAGAGTCTCTAAATTAAGGAAATGCAGCAGAAGTAATGTAACTTCTTGCTGCCATAAGCAAAAAGATTTTCCTCTATGAGGTTGTGTCAAATAAAAAGTGTAGTAGGCCACTAATAGGCATGACCTATGGCAGCCTTGCTGTTCTGTGTAACTGAACTATTTCCTTTTCTAAGTCTCCAAGCATGTCACTGAGAATCCGAGGTCAGCATATACGCTAAACAAATCACCAATCACCCAACAGCTACTGCACTGTCCGCTCCAGAATGAAAGATCTCTTCCCTAGCTTGGACTTTTGGACCTTCATTTTGACCCTGTCTGAACTTTCGTTGTGTTAACAAACGATTTTGATGGTAAAACTGTGAATCTACATACAGGCCTGGTGAGGGAAACACCTCAATAAGTAATTACTAAACTGAGTCAGGTTGTTTGACCCAAGCATGCAAGCTCTCTAAATTTATTTCCTTCTCCCGCTTCCATACTGTCACTGCAGCTTTAATTTCTCCTTCTCCTCCATGAATCCGTTTATACTGATCGCATCAGCGCTCTTGGCAATTTATTTAATATTTCTAGTTTTCTTTGCATGAAATAGCTCTGCTGGAATTCCTGTTTATTTCTAATTTCATTTTGTTTCCACTGTTTTTTTCAAACAGCAGGTTACAGTTGATTAAAATAAATCTGAGAACAGATACATTTAGTACAGGAAGTGTTTGTAAACTGTTACTTTTTTTTTCCTTAAGCAATGTTTTGAAACTCTATGTTATTAATGAAGTTGCACAAATAATTACCCTAAATCTCATATTCAGGTAATTACAAAAATAAAATGAACATCTGTTATTACAAATGCATAATGCCAAGTAATAATGTGCAGGTTAGGGGTTAACACAAGCAAATTGGACATGGTACATAAACACAAGATAAATTATTGCATGGTAGTCTAATTAGGTTCCAAACATTACGTTAATTATAATTAATATCAATTCAACAAATAAAGAAAACAAGCTCTTTATTTGGTTTCGTATTCAAAATCTTCTGCGTACTAAATTATTCTGTGTCACCTAGGGTGGCACTGGACCATAAATCTGGCAGCAGTAGCAGACAATATTTTTAAAATCTAGAGAAAGGTTAGTCTATATGTTAGATTTGAAAGAAAACTTTTGCTAATAAAATGGGGTCAAAAGTAAACAAGATCAAGTTAAACAGGGCGTAGAAAATCCACTTGTTGTCAGTCCAAAGCATTAAACGAAATATTACTTTGCAAAATTAAATTAGAATGGGATAGATTTTCTAAGGACAATCCTAAAAAAATACGGAAAATATTATCATATAAATACATGGCTGAAAATAATTTAAAAGATCTTTTTATGCATTTCCTTTCATAAAAATACAATTTTTTCTGTATCTCCTTTATACAAAGAGAGAGGTTTTTAAGAACTGTTTAGATTCTGACATAAATATAGACACAATCTGAATGTGCTGATAGTGAATCTGAAGATGTTTTACCAGGACATCACCTGAGTAGTCTTCCCTACCCTCATAGTTAGAAGATTAATCCTAGTATGTAATCTATCTCCATTCTGCAATTAAGTCAATTATCCTTGCTTCCTAACATCACAGATTTGATAAAAGTACAGGGATGCAACCTCTATCTTTTATAGCTATAATTAAAAATGTAAGCCAAAATGAAATCAACATCATGGACTTAACTGATATATCCTGTCCAACCACTTAAATATATAGAGCACGCCCTTTCAAACGTATGTTTTATGGTGATTTCACCTCTATCTGCAATTCCTAACACGATCTTGTCCATTCAATTTCTAGAGTGGGTTTTTTGTTTGTTTCTTCCTTCACTTCCCCAGTTTTCCATTAAATCATGAGACCTCATTCAAGCTGGCCTTGAACTTTGAAAGGATGGGGCATTAGTAACAATCTACTATACGTTTACTACTGTATTTCAGTCCTATATCTGATTGACATATCCTCATGCATCTCAAATGGTACTGGTTGCCCATACTTAGCCTACTGAACTAAGACCAAAACATAACTTCCTTTCTTTTACTGAATTATCTAATTCTTGCAAAATTTTGGATGGATTTGACCCCATGTTCAAGATTCAATACCCTAAAAAACCTTAGTGTTTCTATTTGTAGATGTCGTACCCCCAGTTGCAGTCCCCAAGCAGAATGCAAGCTGGCCTCCAGGAAATTAAGCCTCTTTATCAATAATTTTGCATCTCAATTCAGGATTGCACTTCAACAAAAGCAGTTGAGAGAAGTGACATTCGGATTCTTCATTTAAGGACATATTTTTTTCACTTTGCTCATCTGAGTGCAATGGTAGCACAAATTATTTTCTGACAAGATAACATGTATTACTTTGTATCTCCATTATATTCTTACTATTTTCTTCTTGTCTGTCAGTACCAAAAACTTGAGGACAAATGTCAGCAATCTTCTGGATGATAGTTTGAAAAACATTCACCACTTTTTTATGATGTGAAGATTATTGATATTGTCCAGTCTTATACTAAACCCTTATCCAATCAAGGAATCTAGAATATACATAAACATTTCTTTTAAACATCTCATATTTCAGTTTGTACAAAAAGACTGTAAATGAGTGAATAAAGGTGAGTTGTCACTGTCAATAACAAAGCCATTAGAAAAATCAAACCAAGTGGCACAAGAGAAACCTTATTGCTAAGATTAAACAAAAGAACATGTTTCCCAGACTATGGTACAGGACTTGAGGTCTCATTCTTGATACACCTCAGAACAACTAATATTAAAGGAAGTTATATTTCAGTTCCTGTTATAGAAAATGAAATATGAGTCAGCATTTGTTATAATATGTTTCTTTTACGAATTGACCACTCTGTATTTCATTTCAACACTTTGATACATAGTAATTTATATTTTGTATTATTTATATCATCACTGCTTTCTTATGAGGAAAGGCACAGGATTAAACTAGTGATAAGCCCTCAGTTAAACACAGAAATCCAGGGGAAATCAGGCTGGGTTTTTTTTTCCCACATTGTCACTAGTGTTAGTGTCAATAGGGATCTAGTCTTATATCACTTAAAAGCATTTATTTTCTATATGCCAGGTGAAAAATGCCTTCTTAAGTTATTTGTTCTCTGTATAACCACCTTCCACTCAGTTGGCCTTTGCTGGCCTCTGAAGTCTGAACTGGCTATATAGGAAATTCAAGTACCTATTTTAGGGTCCCTAGTTTGCTTAGACATTGTCCTAGGCCAGTTCTTTTTCTTAGAGCAATTCAAAATATGACAGAGAGGAAAATCTGCTCCTGATCTTTCGATTACGCTGGAAAATGTTTGGGTTTTTTTCAGTTTACTCATGCAGTATTTCTGAGTTCTTTCCTCCTGTAGTTTCTGACAGGAAAATACCCCAAATTAGATAGCAGATGTCCTCTGACATCTTCTGTCCACTCCTTCGATCATAATAGCAGAGATGTGCCAATTACTGCTAAGTCCTCTTTTAGTTACTAAACAGAGAAGATACCAAAGCACATTGCCAGAAATTGTGCCAAAGTCTGGCTACTGAGCTGCCACCTGAAAAAGAAGAGGAACTCTAGGTACTGAAGCTGGAAAACTGCATTATTCCTGAATCAGAGCATGAGAGAGATGATGCTTTGCTGTAAGAACATGTAGAACATGTAGAACTGAACAGATTCTTTACAAACTGTGGGACAAGTCTATCATATGTATTATGTGGAGTCTTCCTCAGCATGGGAATATTATTTATTATTGGCATCCCTATTTTTTGTCCCAAAATGAATTTATCTGCCACTATAATCTGTACTAATCACTGTAGTCGCTAATAACAGCTTTTGGATTTAATGGTTGATTAGCCATTGGTTGCTATTTAAACTGGCTATGTGCAGTGCAGAACTAGTATGTAGCTGACACAGCCAACATTGCCTGCCACTCCTTTATCATTCAGTCCACCACATCATCTAAATGATTTGTTAAAATACACTCTTTTTAATTCATTTTGATATATGTATTTAAATTAGATGCATATAAATAAAATTATATGTATTTTAAAAATGGCAAGAACATAATCTACAATGATGATTCTAAATTTAATATAAAGTTTCAGAGAAAGAACATTCAATAATAACTGCGCACTGAGTGTCTCAGGCAAAAGCCTGCATTGTTTATACTACCATGAAGTTGTGTAAACATAGAACAAAAACCCAGATCTTCTTACTATCTTTGGGCCAACACACCTGCTGTAACATAAGGTACATTGATCACAATGTTCTGCAACAATATACTTATATTTTTAGTACATGAAATCTCAGACTTGCAGGAATTCCACTTTGGTCCATAGTCAATGTGCTATGAAAAAGGCAACTTAAATCTCAGTGCTGAATGCCTGGGCACTATCATGTTTCATCATCCAAATATTTCAGAACTTTGGGAGTCAAGGCTTATAGGACATGAAATTATTTTGATGGGCCTTTAAACTCTGTATTATTTGTACAAAAAAAAAAGTCTTAAAATGAAACAAACTTGTGAAGAATTACCATAACATGCAATAAAACTTACTATCCATGCATTTCCCTTGATTTGTGAACTGCAATATTAGGGTGACCCCTTTCATGTGTTACTTCCTAATTAATAGGTCAATTAAAATTTACCTTATAAAGTTTCCTCTTTTGAGAAACACAGTGAGCATGAAAAGCGTGGAATGCTTTTCATTACATTTATTGTGTGATGAAATAGTACGTTAACCCATCATAAGAAGTGGTTTGTACAACGTAATAAGTCTAATGGGGTTAACCAATAAAGAATGGCTTCATTGGTGACTTTGGTTTAATTGTGCACAAATGAAATCATTTCTTGCAGAAGTACATTGGCATGAGAAGCATGTTTTTAATTTTTCATCAAAGGCAAAATCATTCCTATTGGTGTCTGGATGCACAAGAGAAAAGGGAGGAAGCAGAAGGCACTGGATGTGTTGACAGTGTCCAAACTAGGAAAAAGGTATGTTCATGTTTCACAGTCCTTACCCCTCATGCCAGGCAGAATCTCTCACACAGTGCATTGCAGATCCCCTCCTGAACACACATATTTCCTTTAAGAAAAGGGGTTCATAGGGAAGGATACAGCATATCAAGACCTCAGAGCAGGAAACTGATGTCTGATTACCCAGTTCAGATATTTCTGCTGAATGCCTGGGGATGGTTCAAAATTCCACTGAAACTGTATCTCCTCAGAACATGTTGATAGGATGAGGCTTAAATTTTTTTTTTGCATACTTACGTTGGATGGATGAAAAAGTGAAAATTGGATTCGTGCTTTGAATCACTGCTAGAGGACCTGTTTTGAAAGGATTCAGAGCAGCAGCCTATATCTACATACTAAAAACTGCTCCTTGCATCATGGTCTCCCTCATCACCAGCTGCAGAGGAAGCCTAAAGGTACTTGATTCCCTGGGCTGAAGTGACCATTTGTGAATACCAAGCCCTATCATTCCCTTACTAATATTTGACTGAGGTTTTAGTGTAAAGGTAAAATTTTAAAGATGAATGGTCTGTACTGTCCTACATTTGATACAATGGAAATTCGTTGTCAAGGAAACAACAAGAACAAAATGCTTCCTAAAAAAATAAAGAGTGCCAGAAAGGAGCTGGTTGGTTTATTGCTTTCTGTGTGCTCTATGACCGAGCTTTCGAGATCCTGCCTATCATTTGAGGACAAATCCACCTAAGCCTGTTAGGTCTTCATGATGCAAACATACCTGACAGCATACTGTGCATGTTGTCTATGTGAGATCGCACTGTCTTTAAACAGTATGATGTACACTTGTTTTTTTTCTTACTCAATGCACTATTTTACCTAGTGTTCTACAATAACAACTATCTAATGCTTACTTTGCCTTAGGATCCCCATCACAGATACAAGCATCCACTGCTGGGAAGAGGGAGACAGCAGGGAGGACACTGAGGGGTTTTTGTTAACTTGTTTCCTTCAAGTGTTGTCACTATTATGCTTTTATAAGTTATTAGTGTTTTGAGAGATGTCATTATAAAACATAACAATGTGTGATGGTAATTGTGCCATTAAGGTCTCTAGTGGAACATTAATTATTGATCTTTGCCTCAAGAGCATCAGAATTTTGCATTAGAGGTGCAATGAACTGTTCACCTTACAAGCATTCAACTGAACTATGTCATTTAAAGGTGACAAGGTTTAACTCTGCTGCTATATTCAGGGCACTCTAAAGACTGCAGTAGAATTGCTAACACAGCCAAACCTGCCTGATAAAAACAGGATATCTGACATAAATAACCTTCTTTTTGGACTGGATATTTTTTAATTCATTCTCAGTTTCTTATTCCTCCTTCTGAGTTCCCTTGCTTCCTGCAAACCATGCTTTTAGCAATAAGGGCCCGGGAGAGAGTTTATCACACTTCTTGAGTGGCACTCTCGTCAGTTCTGTTAATACCATTTAGGGATGAAAGAGCCTCGAAATAAAGTCCTAGATTTACAAGCCAGTTGAGCTTCCTGGTAGGAGTTCTGCCTCAAGTAATTAGTGTCATCCCTGCAGTGATATGGGCTGAAATAAGAACAAATATGGCAGAACAACATTCAAAATAAATCACTAGGAAAAAGTAAGGCCTCCTCCCGCTGCAGTGCCAGCAGAAAAGCCTCTCTTCTTGGTTTTCTGGAATTTTGAATTTTCCCTCATTAATTTGAGCTACTGAAGAGTTACATCCCCGCTGACAGAGAAACAGGCTGGTGTGTTGTTTTGTAATGTAATGTCACATAGCATGGCCATCCCACTTTCCTCGCTTTTATAAGCATCTGCCTTACTATAAGCATCAGCAACCAACACACGGCAGGACTAGAAAAATACTTTAGGTATTTATGTTTTACCCACCTGTGACTACATCTAATTTTGTTTGACACTTTTTCCTCTGTCCCCCTCATTTCTGTCTCTAATAGAAAGCACAGAATATTCATATTTGCTTCCTTATTAAGTTCGTGCTGACTTTGAGAAACATCTTTCCACTTCTGGCCATTCTTAAACCTAACAGACAACAGACTGTACTTTTCACATTGACAGAAGTATAGTATAGAAAATTAATTTTTCAAACAACACTTTTCTTACTGTAATTGCCTTTTCTCTGTCATTTTTCCCCTTGCTAACAGCCATTAAAAGAGTACTCGCTGACTGATGTGATGTTGGTCAAACCTGGCCCTACAGACGATGATTTAGCATCATGCTTGAGCCTGGGCAGGTGAAGAATCAGCCCACAGGGCTGGAAGATTAATTGTCCTGATGTTAGTATTCTCAAATGGCAACTGCTCTGTACTGGGACAGTGCTGTTGCTACACTGTGGCAGGTTTTCAACAAATCATAACAATCCACAGTAGTAGAGAATTTAGTTCTGATACATACGAGGTTGAAGATTAGATTAGACTGAGACATCCTAAGGGAAAATAAATAACAGATATATTCTTCTAGAGAAAAACAATCCTTGTCCCTAAAGGGAATTTCCAAGTCTGTTTGACCTGCATAAAGTTTAAAGGTTCAGATTCTCTGGGTTGTTTTTTGTTTTTTTTTTCTTTCGTTATCATCATGATTGTTGAGTAAGGATTAGGTAACTTTCGGTTCCAAAGGTTATCCAAAAGATTTGAAAGAAATAAACAAAAGATAAAAATGCAAAATCCTCAAATCCTAGATTATTTGAATAAACTCATGAGGTATGAGCTACACATCTCAAGCTGTCTGAATCAGCTGCAACACAGCAGAACAGATGTACTCTGTAGGTGAAACTACCACGTTCTGCCAATGAAGTAATGTTGGAAAAAAACTCTATGGACATAAAATCACATTGCGTGACTGGTACAAGTTGGCAAAATCTCTAGAATGGATACAGCAAACAAGAGATTTTTTTCAACTTAGCCTGTGACCTGACAAAGGTAACGTGGCTTTTTTGACAAAGCTCTCTTTTTGCCACATATAAAGTATTTCAGATAGAGAGTTCTGTCAGCATGTGTGGACAATGAATATAGCGAGAAAAATCTGAGATGTAGGTATGAGTACGTTAAACAGCCTACTAACAATCACATAGAGGACATACATAGAGCGAATGAAAAAAATACAGAATTCATTAGGCGCTGGAAAGAAAACATAAAAGATTAAGAGGAGCCTTCCAGCTACTCTAAGACTTGTCCCACATTTAATTTCATGATTCCTGATATCATCCATAGCACCTGTAATTGTACAATGAAAGAAAGCAAGATAAGCTTGCTATTACTTTCTTTCTAGATTCTGCTATTATAACTGCGAAATAGCATGATAACTTCAACACAGAGTGAGAATTTCACTGAAGTTATTTCCAAAATTAAAGGTATTCATTAGCTACCACACAGAAGCGATATCAAAATTCGTTTTCAAGGATTAAATCTCCCATCTTTAAACTAACAGTTAAATCTAGCTCAACCTGAAAGTGGCCAACAGCCATCTGATAACTGTTGAATGCATGGAGTAAAATTACTTTAATTCAGTGTTGGACAATACCCAAATAAAAATATGCATCTTCCCCAACTCTATGAGCGACACTTTTACTGATAGTATCACCATTAAATCTTGTATTCCCTCAGACAGATCCTCTAGCAATTGGCCTTTTGCCTGGTGAAATTGATAGGCATCAAAGTTATAACAATTCAGCTATGTCCCCATTACTCTCTGTGCTTGTGGCTGTAACAAGCATCACTGCCTTTACTGGAGCTCTGAGAAAATTTAAGCCTTTCCCACACGGAGCATGTTAAGTGGACAAGCATCAGTTCGTATTTTAGATCAAGTCAAACACACCTGGTTTTCAGACAAATTCCAAAAGAAACAACTATTCAAGTGACAATGATGCATTTTAAAAGAAGCATATTTAATTCTGGGCAGTCTGCCACACACTGAACTAATTTCCACTCCTCTATTTGTTCCCTGTGGCTGTGCTCAGAAACTGTGAGTTGTAACACTGAACCACGGTAACCAACAGAACATAAGCAAAGCTTAATGAAATCCCTGAGAGGTCTTTAATTTTACCAGTGTTTAGTGCTTAGAATAACTCACAGCTAACACTTCAGAGTTTTCATGTAAGTGTCAAAAAAAACTCAGTGAAAACATGAACCTCTATCTACCCATGCATTTAGTAGCCTAATCTATAACAATGACTTCTTGCTACTTTGAAAGACCTAATAATACTATTAGAATGCAAAAAAAAAAAAATAAATAAAATAAAATAACCACTCCACTACCACATATCCACTAGCAGGCTCTGAACCAGTATTAACTAGAATAAATATCAAAATACATTTTTCAGTACAGCATAGAGGAAGAAGCAATGATGCTAACTTCTCTACCTTTGTAGAGACATCCCACCACCTTCAAATGCAAAGATTTATTCTTATACTAATGTCCTAATCCTCCTATATAATATTTCCTAAACTTCTAATCCAGGTTAAACAAAATATTATTCCCACTGAATTTAATCTACTTTCAAGCAAGTGGTACTTACAATCATCAAGATATATTTATTTAATGTTTTACTAGAATTTAAAAGGCAAACATTACCTGAAAATCACTGTTGTTGTTTTTATTCTCTAGGAAACAGTAATTTACAGTCTTCTTTAGATTTTGAATTCTGGAACTACAGTGGCCTCTATTGTTGTCATATTAGAATAGCATGTATTGCAAGTATAAATAAACCCTCTTTAGACATTTTTAAATCATTGAAAGCACATGACAACAGTTCTTGTAAATCAACCCATCACCTTGGCTCCAATTTAAGAAAAACATTTAAAGACATTCCTGTGATAATAACATCCTCACGCAGACATCTAATATCAGATCAGTCACAGACATAAAAAGCTTTGTTGTTAAGAGAAATTGAGTTCTGCCTTGAAAATTATAGAAGACGTAAGGCCTGTAATATTATCTCATTGTGCTGAGAATATCAGGAAAGTCACAGGAACTAAATGCAGTCTTTTTCTTCTTGCTGATCAAACGATCGCTTGTGTGAAGCTATAAGATGGAATTGTATGCAACCTCAGTCATCAACAAACTTTGATTAGATCAGCTACATTAATAGCAAAATTGATGCTTTTTTCCAAATTAAAATTTAAACAAACTTAAAGTACAGGTATAAATCTGCTTTGGAGACTACACATCTCTTTGACAACTGGCTGTTCAAGAATCCCAGACAGTTTCTTTAGACAATTTATCTAGTTTTTAGATTAATAAAATTAGACAAGATGAATGTCACCCTAAAAGATTAAATCTGATGTCAGTTTGCTAAAAACCAACAGAATAATTACTCCATAAAAATACCCAAATGCAATTTATGTCAACACTTTATATACAAGAATGAATTTTCATTGTGAGAAAGTTAAGTATTATCTAATTTATTAATCAATTTTTCCCAACACTGTCAGGAGACAATTAAAATGATGCATTGAATTTCAGTTCTATGAAGTATTGAAGCCTGATATTAAATATTCCATTGAGAATAGACTAAAATGCAACTCCCTTGTTTCCTTTCCCCTAAGGAAGCATGACTGATCTTCTTTATTCTCACTACTACAAGGTGATTTATATTCCTTGTGTTTAACATCATACGAAAAAATTATTTTCTTCCCAGTTTTGAGTCAAAAATAATGCCCGTTATTATACTGTTGGACTTATAGAAAAAGAGGCAGTCTTTTGCAGAAAAGAATGGGACCAAATGTTTAAGATTTCATATTATACAGCATCAAATGTTCTTAATATCTGGAGGAGGAATAATATGAAATAGTATAATAAATAAAGGTTTTAGTTATCGTATCTGCAGCAAAGTGTGTATATATTTGTTGAATGATGTTTGGAAAAATAATTAAAAAGAGAAAAATATTTGTGGTTATAGTGAGCTTTAAAAATGCCTACAATGGGATTTTTTTATCAAAAGCCAAGGATGTGATGAATGAAGCTTGGGTAACTTGGACATACAACTTAGAAAGGAGATAAGCCTAACACAAAATAATTGAAGATGTTGAGACATCACTGTTCTCATACCTCAGTGACTTCGCTGCAAATAGATAAGATGCATGCACTGTAAATAAGCAACAGATCTGAGCAGATCACTCTGTCAATCTCATATTTTACATGGCTGAAAAAAAGGCTATTTTTATGTTAAATTCAGACTGCGAACTTTTCTGGTTGCTACTTCTTTTCATCAGCAAAAAATAGTAACAATCAGCCAGGAGGCAGAAAGAGAAGAAAATATACATGTATGGGGTACTTCCCTTTGAGAGACGCTCACTCCCTTTCGGGTGTCAGTGAAGAAAAAATTAAAGTAGCTTCTGCTGGTGTCACTAACTGGAAGAGCAAGTCAGTAGTAGTGTTGGTGTAGGGTTGCCTTTTGTCCGTACCTTGCTACTCACCCTTAAGAAAGATGACACTGAGTAGTTAGTCAGATAATTCAGTAGAAACTAAGTATTAATATTACTGACATAAGCACTGAGGCTGTCTCCTAAAAAGCCACTTTTTCCTTGCCCTTCCATCCGATAGATGTGAACTATAGAACTAGAACTATAGAACACACCCAGCTGAAAGGGACCTCAAAAGATCATGTGGCCCAGCTTTTGGGGAAAGAGAACATAGATGAGATTATCTAGCACCCTGTTCAACTGTGCCTTGAAAACCTCCAGTGCTGGACTCTCTACCACATCCCTGGGGAGGTTGTTCCATGGAATGATTGGTTTTGCTGTAAAAAATTCCCTTCTTATGTCATGATAAAATCTCTCCCAGTATAAGTTGCATCTATTTCCCTATATCTTGTCCAGGTGGCTCCTTGTGAAAAGAGAGCCTCTGTCCTTTAAGGACTGAAATTCCATGAATGAAGTTCTCTTCTAGGCCTTTTCTTCTCCAGGGGAAAAAAACTCTAATTTCTTCAGTCTCTTCTCATAGGGCAGGTTCTCCAACCCTTTGGTCATCTTCATGAGCCTCCTTTGGACCCTCTCCAGTCAGTGTCTTTCTTGAGTTGTGGGGACCATAACCAGGCACAGCGCACCAGGTGCAGCCTGACCAGGGCTGAGTGCAGTGGGATGCTCTTGTCTCTGCCTCTGCCAGGAATGCCCCTGTGGATACAGCTCAGGATCCAACATGCCATTGCTGCTGCAGCAACTCACAGCTGGCGTATTTGTCTTCCCGATCACCTTCCGCAGGACTCCTCTGCAGTCACACAGATCCTGGCCTGTACGGAGCTGTTTGGTTATGTCATCGCAGGTGCATGACTACACTTGTCTTTGTTAAACTTTGTGCCATTACTGCTGCCATTCCAGCCAGTCCAGGTCTCTCTTTAGGATGGCTCTCCCTTCCGGCTTGCCCACCTCACCGCTCAGTTTAGTGTCGTCAGCAAACTTGCTGTGTTTCACTCCCGCCATCCAGATTATTTATAAAGGTGCTGAACAGTGTGGAGCTAGGTATCAATCCTGGGAGGCACACCGTACTTGTGACAGACTGCCAGCCTCAGTAAAAAACATTGATCACTGTGAAATCACCAAGAAATATTACTCTATTAAAAACCAAAAATAGGTTCTAAGTGATGGGGAAAATGTAAATCTGTAGGTTACATAGCACATTACATGAAAGGTTAATTTATGAGAACCTCCATTTTTAAAATGTCTGTAGGGTATGTTGAGCATTTTTTGAAGATATAGCACTTTTTCTTAGCTATATGCTGTGGTGACCTGATTTAAAATATGTATAGGATTTTGTTAACTTCTTTTTTTTTTTTTTTTTTAATGTAGTTGAAACAGAACTGTTGAAGACAGAATTTAGTAGAAGGATTTGGTTTTTTTAGATTAGTCAGTCAGGTTCCTGGTGATGTTAATTTCATTTAACAGAGTTTCATAAACTTTTATTTTGCTTTTTAATCCAACTTTAGACTTCTTTTAAGTCTGTGTTTTTCACACAAAACATCTGTGCAGCTCTCATTTCCCCCAGGTCTTTATTTAGAGCACGAAAGCAGAGTTAAATTCAAACGCAACTTTGGGCTTTCATTGTTCAGATGCTGCTAGAGATTGCCCATTTTTTTTTCAGAAACTCACAGCACCCTTGGGGTTCTGTTAGCCATTCTAATAGCAGAATAAGGAGAAGACAGATGGAAAAAGAAAGAATTAGAGTTGGAAGCAGCTGTTATGAAATCTGCTTCAAGAATACAATTGCTTATGTAGCCTTACTCAGACAAAGCCAAAAAAGGAAAACATATTTTTCACCATGGCACACCAGCTGGTGTCGCTGCTATAGTCAATCCAACTGTACTGCTTAGAAAAACACAGATTAGGAGTTGCATCATCAATGACAACATGAAAAAGGACAGAAATACAAATTAATATATATCTCACCCATTCCACCACAAATCTTGAAGCAACAGGATTTGTGTAAATAAAACCTTATGTAGCCATAAAAAAAGTTTTAACTTAACTTATGATGTTTAACCCTTGAGCATTCTAATTGGTATGCTGTCTTACAGGGTTTCTGGGGATAGTGGAAGAGGCACTGATTAAATCAGTGTGAGGGTGGTGAACAAGAAAGTATTGTCTCTCAGATAGATCCACATTTTCCAATCCCTGCCCTAGAGCAACACAACCACTTTTCTGTTTTACATCACATATGAGCATGAACACAACATGTAGTAATGCTATTAGAGACATCTCATGCAGACAAATACTTCAGCTTGCCCAGGTGCTATAGAAATTATATATACAGTCCTGGAACCTGGCCCATAGATGAGATGTGGTGTGTGGACCACTGGCTGGACCATTCTGATTCACCTGGACATTACCATTAAAATGTCCTTTCCCTGATCTAATCAGCAATATTAAACTTCACACTGTTACATTCTAGGTATGACTGGGAACAGAGGTGATAAGGGTGAGATTGAGTTATCTAAACAAAACACCATCCTGTAAGTTGTCCCAGCATATCTTGCCCAGGTTCCCACTGCTACTCCAGATAATTGCAGTACTTCTGCTGGTTCTGTGTCATACCTACCAGCACCATGGAGTTGGCTCAGACAGCTAAGAGCAACTAACATGACAGCAAATTACTGTTTTCAGGGAACTGAGAGCTAAATGACTCTCCTTTAACTAATCTTGAGTGTCAGGTGCTACTAGAAAATCTCTAAGGCTCGCTGTAGTAAATTAAATTTGGCCAGGAAGAGTCCTGGGTATGAATGTTAAATGGCATGGAATGCATTTATACCGGTATCTAACTACCCTGGCACTCAGAACTAGGGCTGTCACAAAGACAGTTGTTGGTTTTGTCTCAGAATGCTTTGGGAAGGTACCAAGACAGTCTAAAAGCATGCAAGAAACACTCAGATCATTTAATAATGTGGGTGATCATATTTCAATATCCAGGAATGATGCTTATTATGTACTTGTATCTTACTTGATCTACTGTATTTCTAAAGCAGACAGGTGAGGAGAGAAACATCTCTAGTGACTCTTTCCATAGGTGGCCATGAAAAGCTTAGCATTTTACTCTCTAGTGACCAGAAAAAGACTCTGAAACCCGTGACTCATATAAAGAAGGGTTATCATCATGCCCATACCTCTGGAATACGCACTTATCTTTCCTACAGTTTGGTCTCAAACAGTTCAGCCTCGGACGGAGCCCCCAGAAGTCTAAGCCCCTGGGCTGGTCTCCAGTAAGTTGGTGTCTAACTTGAAATGTTGTTTTCAAGACCATAATGAGATGAGCAATAACAAGATGCACAGCCTGTTACTGAGCTGCAGAACCTTTTGGAAACACAGCAGAGGGAGTCAGGTGGTTAATACTGTAGATCACTTTCTCAGTAAGACTCATCAGAAAACATGAGTTTTTAAAATTCACAAGCTTCACATTTTTTTTCCCTGCAGATGACTAGTGAGAGGTTGAAGAAGCCAGAGCTTGACAGGTCATCCAATATACAATCTCTTGTATAACCTGAGCTAGCTGCAAATCTCCTGCTTTCAAGGAACTACAGATTCAAGTTTAAGTCAAACAAAATACGTACATGTCTGTTTTCATGAAAATATTGTCCTTAATTCAACAAATCCTCTATCCTTTTTTCATACTGTTCCAAGATATTTGCAGGCAACAAATGTATCCTACCTGCATTGTGGTGATCCAAAATAAAAAGGAAAATAATTTCTGCTCCATTCTTCTAGGTTGTCTAGTCTAATGGGAGATTTGTCAATCCTATCTTGAACTCGGATGTTCAATTTATCTTTCTTGAATATAACTGACTAGATGATAACATATCTTTATAGTAACTTTTTCTGTCTTTACTGTAAATACCTCTTCTGACACAATTTAGATTTTAGTTGGCTATTTTCATGGTTAAATCACCGCAGATACTCTCAGTATCAAATCTGTGAGTTTGATCTACTCTTTACAATCTTATTTTCCTTTAAGCAGGGGCTTACTGCAGAAATGTTGTTATTAATGCTAAAGTGTATCACCTCACACTCCGTTGTACTACCTTTCATCTCAAATCTTTCAAACGTATTTTAAAGTTAATGCTTAAAATGATGTGCAGCAAGGTCTGAAACCTTTGTGACGGAGAAGCACATTCAATGGGATTTTCAACTCCCTGGGAAAATCTTTTAATTATCCTCTGATAATTAATGAGGGAAGCAACTCACAACAGCCCACTTGGGTAGGAGAAGATGTGCAGGCTTGTCTTAGGTACAGAACCTCCAGAGTGAGGAACAGAGTCAGAAATACTCAGCTTGGCATTTCCCTTCTTCACAAGCAGACCTCACTGTGAGGAGCTAGGACTCAAGTTCTCTCTGGAGATCAGACAACATGCACTAAGCTTTGTCGAGTATCATTTGCAGTAATCTTTATTGAATCTAAAGTCCCTGAGACCAATTAAAGCAAGAACTATGGTGTCCTGATATCTTAAATAGTCATTAAACCTCGGAGGCGTGGGAAGATGTTGGGCACAGCACAGAAGTACAAAAGCATTGCATAGTTCTTAAAGGACTAAAGACTCAAAAACAGGAAAGAAACTCTTATTTAATTTAGCTAATTTAATGAATAAAACTTTTGAAGGCCCTATTTTTGCATTCAGCTTTAGGTAGAAGTGAGGAGCATATCAGAACTGCAACTACAGAGCACCACGTAATAGCTGCAGGTGTAACGAAGATAAAAGATTTTCTTCAGAATTAACTGCACTCCACTCTTATTCTAAAAGCACTTAGATTGGCTGAAATTTCTACCATGATGAAAGAATATCTCTAGGCAATCCCATTTTTCCTAAGACCACTGACACTACAGCAAAAATGCTAGCATAGCAAACTGGAAGAAAACTCTCCCTAAACATGATGGATTACTGTTTTCGGGCAATTTTTCAAAAGCTGTTTATCTTCCATCTAGATATTCATATGACATGGATACAAAACTTTCAAATACAATTTTATTCTTTAATAACCTACAGTACTCATTCCCCAGGGGATATTTTAATACTCTAGCATAATTTACTAAAGAAAGAAAAATGAAAATAAAATCAAGCCTAGTGTGTTCTCCTATTTAGTAAACCTGCTTTGCTTGGGATAATTTAATTATTTTTAATTGCAGCTTAAATGGCCATAATTATACAATTTTCAATATTCAATATGTGATTTATACTATTTGCAATAGGATTCTTGAACATTACCAGCATCTAATTAACCTACTTAACAATCACCAACTGCTGAGCATATTAAAGCATAAGACAACTATTCATAAGATCTATGGTGCTTCTGAAGAAGAAAACCGACATATAATTTTCATTTTTGATTCAGTGTTTATTTTTGTACTATATAGAAAGGAAGAAAAATGACAATATTTCGTGCTGTTAAAATATTCCCAAATTAAGCAAAAAATTATAATGTTAAAAATTACAAGTAGGAATTAGAGATAAGGGTAGCAATTATAGTGGAAAAAGAAAATCGAAACAAAAATCCTCGCCATAGTTCATCTCACGTAATGTTCAGAAAAACTGCTTTTATTCACAGAAGAATGATGCCTGCCTGTCCAAAATAAACTTCATTATACTAACCTTGACTTCAATGCAGCATCCACAGAGACCTTGCATTTGTTCTGATCTCTGGTTCATTGGATTTTCTCCAGATCCAACTTTGGAGACTTGAAGTCCTGACTCCAGGGAGACCAAACAGTGGTACTGAAGTGACAAATGCCTCAAAACATCCCCTGCTCTTGGGCTGAGCTTCTGAAATTGTGAGAGTACTATTCATCTCACAGCCACTACGATTAAACAGCCCCTCCTATTAGCACATGTTTTCAGTCGTAATTCTTAAGAAGGAATCCACAAATCAGTGACCTGAGGTGCTGGGCACAGAACTGCCTCGTTCATTCCAGATACAAGGGCAGAAGCCTTCAGCAGGAAGAGAGAACATGTAGTTCTGGGCAATAATGGCTACATTGGAGCAGCCAAGTCTGCTTGCAGCTCTAGGCAGAGGTCTTAGTCACGTATGACACGTGATGGTTTTGAACTGCAGAGTCCACCTGACTACCAGAAATGTCCAGCATGGATGATCTGAAATATCATCAGCAATGGTAGTCAAGATCATAAGATCCGTGGGATAAGAGGTGGCCTTGAATACATCCAAAGAGCAGCTCCTTGCTCTCCCCTACCCCCAAAATTAACAAAACAGGAAAAGAAAACAGCAGGAGGAAACCAGAGAACCAGCTACAGACAAAAAAATATCCCTACTGATTTCCTCACTCTCTTGACCAATGACGGGACTTGAGGAAGCAGCATGAAGCTGAGTCAGGGGAAGTTTAGACTGGATATCAGGAAAAGGTTTTTCACCTAGAGTGTATCTGAGCACTAGGACGGGCTCCCCAGAGAAGGCACGAAGCCTAACTGAGTTCAAGAGGTGTTTGGACAACATGCTCAGGCACATGGTGTGACTCTTGGGGTGTCCCATGCAGGGCCTCCAGGAGCTGGACTCGGTGATCCTGATGGGTCTTTTCCAACTCAGCATGTTCTATGATTCTATGAAAATATACAACTAATCAGGAGAATATTACATTATTTTCTCTTTGATCCTGACACACATCCCTTCTATCCCTATTCTTCTCCTGGTCCTTATTTTAAAATTCTGCTCCTTTCACTTTGGTACTGAAAAATTTGCTTTTTAAAAAAATATATACAGATATTTTCTCCGATCTTAGTACATTTCTCTCAGTTTCCTAAGCAGATTACCCTTGAACCATACAAATTCTTAATCCAAATTTCTCCTGATGCCATAGCTGCTTATGCCACGTTAGCAGACCCATAGCACTTGTTCTTCAGGGCTGAAGCACCTAAAAGCCTCAAGAACAATTTTCTTTACTTGGTGGCCCTTTTGTCCCATCTTTGTAGACCAGTACTCTAAATTACACTGCTCATGGAAAGACCTCTTTATTACTTTTCTCTAAAAATCTCATTATTCTCATAAAATTAGGAATTTCTATGAAAAAAATATTTCATAAAGTACGAGTGTTTTGGATGATACAGTCTTATAAATTTTATAGTTGAGGGAAAGGGTTTAAAAAATAAATATTTATAAACAATCATTTTGCAAGTAAAAAGAGAGCCGTGGAAGGAATAGCATGGCAAAGTCTTAAAACACAGATGAAATACATTTTTTCTTCAGGATATTTTCATCTATGGAATTTTTTTTTATTATAATCTAAGGAAGAGTGTGGTTGCAGTGTTGTTACAGTTGTTGGTTTATAGCCTCATCTAACTCAGGTTTATTGAAATCCAATAATTCTAAAACCATTGAGTATCATCAGTCCATCAGTGGTTCTTTACAGGGACTAGTTAAACTGAACATTTCGGGAACCATGAAGCAGAGAACTGAAGAGCATTAATGTATTAACCTTTCTTATTCCAATTAGGAAGCACTTGAATCCATGGATGCAATGAAACTTCATATTGAAGTTGGTATTTTGAAATAACCCCTAAATATTTATTTTTAGGTTGCCTTGAAGAGAACAATCCTGAGTAGCATATTTAATCTCAATTGGTGCTGCATCCAGCATGTTAATTAGGATTTTTCCTATCTTTCATAAGAATATTACTTATTTTATGCAGTATTATTTCTCCTTGGCAGAGCTCCAAATGAATTGAGGGTGCCAACATGCCATTCACCTCAGCAAAACTTCACATAACAAAAAATGCATAGAAACACTGCAACAGAAAACCAGTATGCTGGAGTCAGAAGTATTACAATATAAATGGTACCACTTCAGTTTCACACTCCCAGAGCACCAAAGCAGTGACTAAGGCTGTAGAATAAAGCTAAATACATTCTGTCTATCCACGAGTCATGTCCCAAATAAGCATAGTTGGAGCATCGTTACGGAATTAAAGAAAAACTTTGCAGCATATACATGCTGCTCTAGCAAGTATATTACAGCTTCAGTTATTACACAGCTTTCATTCCTTTGTTTCGTTATATAAAGCAACAAATGATGCTATCCATAATGTCAATACAGTGTCACTGCTTTGAAGTAAAATCTAAATCTTTGCCAGTTAATTTCCTTGCCACTACTTTCAAATTAAAATGCAGGGGCTTTTAGCTTCCCCTTAACAATCCACACGAATAAAATATATTCTGAGGACAGTGTAATTAAAGGTAGAGTCATAAAGGTATATTAATGGATACAGACAAAAGAAAAAAGAACACCACCATTTTTTAAATAATCTTAAAAATTTTTACTTTGCAGGTCCATACCAGAATCTAAGTGGATGAATTTGAGCGCACACAGATTTTCCTCGGATACTTTGTAACCGAAAGAAACCACTAGAGGGCAAAATGTCCATTGCTAAAAGCATAAGAGACCCAGGCATGTGAACGAGAAAAGTAATAGAGCGGAAAAATTCCCCAAAATAGCCTTTTCTTTTCTCCTCCCCACTCCACCCCCTACCCCCCAAATTAAATGGAAGCTTCTAATCAAAATATCAATGAATAATATAACAATTTTCTCTTAAGCTCTGTCAAGGAGATGGTTAGGTGACTTTTCTTAGGAGGTCAAATATATGTTGTGGTTTCTTCTTTCTTGCTTCTACAAATAGCTACTTTCTGCAAACATTTTGATGTTCTCAGCACTAACTCTTTTGGTTTAGGATATCTGGAAATAACAGGAACTTGAACTTGAACTTGCAAGTTTACCAAAAGTATGGGGGAAAACAGTTAACTAAAAATTCACAGGAGCAATACCTTAATTTAGCACTAATTTTTGTTTGGCCAGCTATAAGAGCAAATACGCATTGTACTTTTTCAAGGGTCCAGCTGTATATTTAAACTGCATTTATGATCAAGTGACACATTCAAATCTGAGACTAAAATCTTACTGGGACCAAGCTATTAAAGCTATTGCCAAATTCAACTTTTAGGCACCTTTCTCTCCAGCTAAGTTAGAGCCATGAGTTGGGAGGCCAGGCATCACACAAAATACAGGGGAAAAGTCTGATGCTGAAAGGTAGAACCATCCTCCAGCACATGCTGAGGGCTGCCTGGCTGCAAAACAGCTTTGCAGAAAAGTACCTGGGGTCCTGCTGGAGTCAGCAATGTGCCTCTGTTCCAAAGAAGGCAAATGGCATCCCAGGCTGCAGTCAGCAGAGCACTGTCAGCAGATGGAGGGAGGTGATTCTTCCCTGCTACTCAGCACTGCTGAGGCCACGCCTGAAGAACTGTGCATCCAGTTCTGGCTCCTCAGTACGAGGGAAATGAAGTCTTACTGGAATGAGTCACGTGTAGGGCCAGTAAGACCATTAAGGGACTGGAGAATCTCTCCTGTGAGGAAAGACTGAGAGCTGGGACTCCTCAACCTAGAGAAGGGAAGACTCAGGGGGATCTCATCAGTGTATGTAAGCACCAAAAAGGAGGGTGCAAAGAGGACACAGACAGGCTCTTTTCAGTGGTGCCCAGTGACAGAACCAGAGGCAACAGGCACAAACTGAATATCCAGATGTTCCCTCTGAACACCCGGAAACACTTTTTCACCATGAGGGTAACCAAGCACCCATACAGGTTGGCCAGAGAGGTGGTAGAGTTCTCATTCTTGGAGATGCTCAAAAGCCATCTGGACATGGCCCTGAGCAGCTGGCTCGGTGTCTCTGCTTGAGCAGAGGGGTTGGACCAGATGATATCCATAGGTCTCTTCCCAACCTCAACCCAACCTTGGTTCTGAGAGCAACACTGAGAGGCAGGAACTCATTCCGAGCTAGGCAGCTACAAACGACCTTAGGTAGTGAAGATATATAGCCCTGTTTTTATGAGAGCTAGAAGACACCATGAAGAGGTGGAGTCTAAGTAGAATGAATAATAATAATAATGAATAATTACAAAATAAATAGTTTTCTTCAGTTTTTAACAGAGCATGACATTGACCTTGCAGATAACAGTAATGCAAATAAAAGTGTATGTCAACAAAAAACCTAAAAATACTACAACAGAAGTGAAAACAGATCTCAAGGAACTAAACATATATGAATTACTCATAATCACAAGCTGAACTCCATCCCAGAATTGTGGAAGAACTGAGAAATGAAGTTGCAGGTCAGACAGCATATATTTTAAGATAGCTTCCATAAGAGGAGAACAAATCTGAAAAACAGAAAAATACTCGTATTCAGGAGAAAAGAATAACCAGATAGAGTTTTTCATATTACTGAAATAATGTGCAAGGGTTTTGGACACATTTTCTATCTATCTATGGAGTCAATTTTGTTCGTTAAAAAATGTAAAAATATAACATCAGCTTTTAAAAAATGAAATTATTTTCCACGGTAGGGTAATGAATTAAGAGCTCATCCATCTGGGCTCTAACACCCTGACACTCTGAAACCTAGTAGTCTAGCTAAGCAGATAAAGATTAATAGAAATCTAACCTGAACAAGGAATTGGTCTAACAGGAGACAACACCAAAGAGAATTAAACAGGAAACTCCTGGGCCAGATTGATTAGGGAATTAAAAATTAGCTTTCGGCCTGATCTCTTTGCAAATTTCCATTGCAAGAAAGAGTTCTCATCACAAAGATAGGAGACAATGTTAGCAAAACACAGGGGTAAATGACCTGAAGGACCATGTTAGAGGATATTCAGTAATATTAAATACATGTCTTCACAATAATAACTGAAAATATTCAAACTTATTTTTAATTTCAAATTTATTTCTACCATACGAAAGCAGAAGGACCTGATCGTATTTGTTGATCATAGGTTAATGGGATACTGGGATATGAATGTGATACAGCTACCCAAAAGGCAAATGCAATAGTGGCACATCATCATTCAGAGTATGGTGACTGTCAATCTTAAGACATTAAATAAAAAGGAAGAGAATTAGATAAGAGCTATTAAGTTAGTAAGGACAACAAAAAGTCTGTCACAGGAAAGAGGACTGAAAGGCCTCTAGATTTTTTCACAGACCATAATGAATTCTGAAGGACAATTTAACTCTTCTCTCTAACATACTTCAGGAGATAGACACTAAAGAGGAAGAAGAGTGACTTCAAGGGAGGAACACTGTCACATAGCACAAATACGGCTATGAATAAACTTTCAAGGAGAAGTCAGGAGAAGCGCTCAAGAAGCTTTTCTACGGGAGACGGGGCAGAAAGGAACGGCAAGTGAAGAGCATAAAAACGCTATTGAGATGGGTTTTTATATACTTATGAAAATATATTCCAGCCCTCTGCTATTGCAGTCATCACAGAGATCTATAAACTCCCTTCTAGTCCTGGTCTTTTTTTGAGGGCATGGCCGGAGATCTCATAGAGTAAAGAAACTACTCAGAGGGTTCAGCTAGCACACTGGCATATGGATATGCTTTCAACAGTTTGACAGACTAGATTAGCATTTCCACAGTTAGGCAGTACCTGTGCCAGTACTCTGAGGAAATTTAGATATTTTATTAAGTTAGGCAGCAAGTGAGAGATCTGAGGATCTCAAGCGATGCATAAATTTCACTCATTGGCCCGTCAGGGGTTCTAGCCCTCAGTGATCTACGCATATGCACAATAAACTACGTGGCACCATACAGCTCTATCGCGATAAATCATTTAAATTGCTTTCTGTTCCACCAGCCAAGCTAGCTAGGGCTTCCTATATTGAAGTTTGCACTGTACACACACCAAAAATATCTTGCCTGTAATGAGAAAGAAATCTATAGCAGTAGACAGCTCTAGTAACTTTTGAGTATTTTTACAAAGTAGCTCACATAGAAAGTCAGGTCTCTTCCTTCCCAGAATGAACTTTCTAGAAAAATAGATAAAAAGTAAGAAAAGTCAGACAGGCATACCTACTGAACCAAGCAAATGACTAACTTCTTAAATCATTGTCATCACTTTAGTACTCAGGCTTAGGGGACAGAATAACTACACCCCTGAATCAGGGCGTTAAAAAAGACTTACTATAAATGAAAACAGTCAAAATACTCCACAATAACAAAATAACTGAGTGATTTCTAGACAGGAATTTGGAACAGGAATTGAATGAGAGTCAAGAACAATGCAAAAGAAGCATTAAATGATTGTGCTTGTGACAGATTTAGACAAGCCTCAGCAAG
The DNA here is from genome assembly GCA_013397755.1 of Cnemophilus loriae. Taxonomy (NCBI): domain Eukaryota; kingdom Metazoa; phylum Chordata; class Aves; order Passeriformes; family Corvidae; genus Cnemophilus; species Cnemophilus loriae. The sequence goes on along the minus strand of VZTF01004992.1, from coordinate 1,438,852 downwards.
TGGATCAAAAATCCTAAAATATATAGGAAATTATTTTAAGTAAAATTCCTATATTGACATTACCAGCTCAATAGAACTGTAAAAGAAATCAAAGAAGGTGACTTGTGGAAAAAAAACAACAACCACACAAAAACTATTACCCCCAGGGTAATAGTTCTTTGTTACTAGGACATAGAAGGACATATAAAAAGATAATAGGAAGCAAATGTCAGAGAAGCTGCAACAAGGAAAATCTGAATTGAGTGAATGAAATCAACCTACTTTGAATTGAGTAAATTCATAGAATTCATTAAAGATCAGCAAAAACCAGTAACAAAATATCTAGCATTTTGTGCATTTTTAATAAAACACATAACCTCATATGTTACAAATAAGATCTATTCCAACTTATCTACATTTTGGATTTGTGTTGTTTCATTTTATTGGTAGTGCAAAGAAAGATGTTTCTTTAATAATTTCTTTGATCTTTGATGTGGTGAATGCTAAGTACATAGCATATAATAAGTTGTAACTTTACAGTGGACATGAAATTAAATACTGACAGAGGAAAACCAAAAAGGAAGGTGATCTATCAGACCTGTGTCTTGTAGGAAAGATGGTGGAAGAAGGAAACTTTGTCCTATCATGTTAACAATGGGTTTAAAGTTTTCTTTTCTGGAAAGAAACAGGTGAACACTCTTCTGCATTCTCAGGAAATTCTTCTTTTGAGAAGGTGAGAATGTTGAATTATGTCAAATTGTCATCACTATAAAGCAAAACAAAATGATGACGGATATTCATATGACCAAAAATAGTAATGCAGCAGGGTTTAGCAGATGCTGTCTCATTAGCAGAGCTGTTAATAAAAAATTCTCTCAGCTAATGCAAATCTCTGATCAATTGCAATGGAAAGCAAGATGTTTCAGCAAGTTACCATGAAAATGGACTAGATACAAAATTTATGGAAAATATATTTACATATTCAATAATTTACAAAAATGGTAACTTTAATTTACTCCATATAATTTATCCAGGTGCTCATGATAGAGATTTTAGGACTATATTCTGAAAACCGTTCCAAAATTGGTAGCATTTTGGATTAGATATTTTCTTTTTTTCCTAAGAATGCTCTCAATGAATGGTCATTTCCTTTGGGGGCATATTTCACACAATAGAGCTGTCTCCAGGTGCACTGAAAACAAATTTGCAATCATTCTTGAAATTATTCATATTGTTTCGAAAATCCTCAATAGAGAAAAATCCTTGATATAATTCAAACTATGAAGGACCTTCAGAAGAGCTGTATGGCAGGTAGACTGAAAGTCCTTAATTTAAAATCAAGGATCCTAGTAAAGTCAAATATTTTTTGTAATGCCCTGGTAACATTATGAAACCTAATCACTAGTATGATTGCAAGAAAGTGCTGTGTTCCCTGAGAAAAAAATATATTCACAAATCATTTGAATCTCTGTCTCTCCCTGCTTCTTAATTTCTGTTGTTTCTTTAGTAGTTTCAACTGCTTCATTTGCTTCCTTTTACCCACATCTTGTCTATTTTACCCACTCTCCTACCCCCATTACTAATAAATCATGCCTTTATAGAATTATTTTTCACTTCTCTCATTCATCTTTGCTTTGCCTGACGTTTCCAGGGTTTCTTTTTTTGCTGAGGTTCAATATAATAGGCTAGACCAGGCAGGCTGCCTTTGTCTTATAGCACTATAAAAAGGCAAGTAGTGAAAAAATTAATTCATTTATTGCAGTGTTACGCTTCAAAAGTTATAGAAGAAATTTGTAATTTTTTTTTTGTTTTCTTTAAAGAAAAATTAAGTAGCTGTTAAATCTGTCACTTCAGCCTTTTTAAAACACCTTGATTTAAAGTAATATAAGTTTTATCCTTGTATGGTTGCCTAATTGAAATAAAAATAATTGTAGCATATTTAACAGTTACCATTATTTTTTTTTAGAAGCTAACTGGATTGTTTGTCCTTTCCTCCTTATTTTGTACTACATTTCTCCTTTCCCATCTCTTTCTATCACCCAAAAGCTGGTGGGGATGGCTGGATCCCAAAAAGCTATGCTTGTGCCATGCTGCTTTGCACATAAAGTAAGTGCTCTGCTGTAAGAAGCAGCCAAAGAGCCAAAGGTGTCTGGGAGGCAGCCTTTAAACGCTGAGAAGTTTTAAAGTTTAATTTCATAGAGTTATAGTTGAAATTTCTATAGCAGGCTTGGGAGTTACTGAGAGTCCTAGCTCTCGAATCTGAATGTTAAAACGATGCACTAAGAATGCACATGAGCTAAGAGCTGGAATGGTCAGATTCTGTCAAGATAATCCCTAAGGCCAAAGGAATTCCTCATGAAGGAAGTGCTAGTCCTTTCAACAGATATAAGCTCTCACTGAACGATCAACTAGATCATGTGCCTCTTTCTTAATCTGATTATCTAATTAGGTGAGCTACCTAGTGCACTTTTCAAATACTTCAGGATTCTACTGTGATCCATCACCACCTGTATAGTGGAAACAAAAGCCTAATAGACTTCCACTAACCAGAAATGTTCATGAATTTGTGCTCTGTGCACTATTAGAGAAGTACAGGAAAAAAGAGACATGAATTCTGCATGTACAATAGGTAAGAAATAAAAAATTTATTTTCTTGCAAAAACACTGGTTTAGATAAGCATCACCAGTTTCAGTCTCCAAATCTAGATGTCTCTGTATGTTTCAAAACTGACCTGTAAGCCTTCAAACCCACTCTAGACAGTTGAGGGGGAAAAACCCCAAAAAAATCTCCTGTCCTTCAGCCATGTTGAGCTAAGTTTGTTTACATAATTTCAACTAACAATATAAATCTCAGCTCTCAGCAGAACTTGAACCAAATCACCTTCAGAGATCCTTTCCAACCTGAATTACTCCACAATTCTATAACAGCCTTTTTCCCCCCCATTTTTTTTTTTTTTAGTGAAAATACAAAACTACTAAACTTGCTGATCTAAACTTCATCCCATGAGATGAAGTGTCTAAGCATAATCTATGGTTCCTTGAAAACGCAAAAGCTTGAAATCTCTTTGGTGAGATTTCCATCTCAACAACAATAAAACTGGGTGGCAAGGGCAGAAAGAGATGTTGCTGAAGTTTGCTTTAAAAATAAACTTCAATTATAGATGAGCTCTTAGTCTGAGGGCATTTAATTTGACAATAAACAAGTAGCAATTTTTTTGACATCGAAATGCCAAGCATCGTATTTCCAGCAGTCTGAAGCACTTACATGCGTAGTTTTCATTCCCCCTGCTTCCAGCTGGCAGTCCCACGTGGATTTCTAGTGCAAAATTAACTTTGACTGGCACAAAGCATATTCCTGCAGGCAAGGAGATTGGAAGAGGCATACATATTTTGCCTTGGCTGAAGCTTGTAGTAGTTGGTAACTTCAGTTACTTTCCAAAATGGTCTTTTGCAGAATGTATTAGTTTATGCTGAAAAGCAGACCCTTGAGTTTTAAATAAATCACTCTGCCATTTTTTAATTATTCTCCTGCCTCTTTTGTCTAGCTGCATCAGATGCTGTGTATTTTCCAGCATCATTCTTTCTAATCAAATTCATACTTCAGAGAATCACATATATTTTACAGTAGCTTTTCTTGTTTGTATCGTTATGAAATAAATCAATTGCTTCATTTTACATATAGAGCAGAAAGTTTATGGTCTTATTAAAACTCCAGTAACAGCCTATTCAATTTATTGTTGTGCAAAACAAAAGACATATCTTAAAGAGGGAAGTGTTTTATTGTTTGGGAGGGTTTTCCCCCAAATTTCAGTCCAATATTCTCCATCGTCATGTGTATAATAATTTCAATAGTAAAGACTAAAGGACATGAGGATAAGCAACAATTGAATGCTGCCATAATTCTTCACTTGCTGAGTTCCCTAATATTCAAGGATATTACTGTTCCTGGATATAGACACACACAGCTGCTTTCCCTACCATATCAGACCTCCCGTAAAATAACCTCCTCATAATTCACTTCATAGCCTGTTTTTTCCTTACTTTCCATTTAATTCTTCTTGAATCAATGTCCTCATAAAGGCGCCAACTCTACTGCGAAAATATGTTTCCCACAGCTGGAATTGGCACAGATCCTTTCTCTGCTCTAGGCCTGTGGGACAACAAATTTCTGAGTCAGAAGAAAGGAAGAAAGGAAGCTGAATTAATAACTCTGCTTCTCTGTGCTGGCTCTATTTGTCACTGCTTCTGCCCTTCTGTCATAGCTAGAAAGACACATTGAGCATTGGCACTCCTTATTGCCTGGAACAGTCCATGGAACAAAAATACACATACACACAAGAAGAATTAGAAACACACAAGCCCGCAGATGATGAAATCTATCACAGACTTTTTGGTATCAAGTAAACGTGAAAGGTACTCCCTCTGCTTGAAAAATGAAATTTACTGTGGCACTTGAAGACAGATGCTCTCTCTGCAGCTATCCTTTGAAGCAGTGAAGCCTGGAGCAAGCTTGCTAACCTTTGGCATGCTCCCCAGCCAGACTGCCTACCCAGACTTGGACCGTCCACACTGTCATAGAGAGAAAGCCACAACTTTGTCTCCTTTGGTGAACCCACTGTAGCTTCAGCCTGACATTTCAACACGTAATGCTGAGAACTGTCTAGGAAGATCTCGGCTAAATGGTTTGTTGTGGCATACGAGATGGCAGATGTAGCGAGTGCAAGAAAATTGTCCCAAACCTGCACATTAACTTGCCTGTCTACATCTGAGTACGAGCCTGTATCGAAGTACCAACAGCAAAGAACCACTTGGGCTTAAGGGTGATTTCAGGCTACCTAGCTGGATCTTAAAATGGAAATATAACTAATGAAAATGAGGTGTGCACTTCGTACAAAATTGTGTTACCCCTGCATCTGGTACAAATACACTATCTGTAAAATACCATCTGCTGTTGGAGACCCTGTTTTAAGCAACATGTTAGTGAGATGGAACTGACTAAAGTAGCCCCAGCAAAGGGTAACTGAGAAGGGCACTCTGTACAGAGTTTCAAAGCTCTCTATTCAGTTTGTGAATGATCATGCCTAGGAACACTGGAATTTGTCTCTATTGAAGGTGTTACTCTTTGAGTATCATCTTACAAAAGTTCAATTTCCTGCAAATTGGCCATCTTTATGTGTTGTCCTTAGCATACCAGTACCTTGTAACAAATATAAAAAAGTTATTGGGTTTTTCATAACATATATGGGTTTACTACCTCTAAAAATATGAAAAGCTATTGTGCATAATGTAATTCCTAAATAATTGTGTCACATAAACTAAAAGCTGAAAAGGATATAGACAAGTAATCTAAAGCAGTAATAGTTAGCATGACTGTGTATATAAAACACAAGGTATATTGTGTTTCTCCTTATTTACTACCAGACAAAATGAACCCTTAAAATAGCATTTCCTCACTTTATTAAACTAAAAATGCATTCTTACAAAAGACATCCTGACAGCTTCAATATTACCTAGTGTCTTCATGTCCAAACTACCAACCAGTGTAGATATATTTCAAATTATTTCCTTCAAGTAAGTTGAGAGATTTCTACACTGAAAACAATGACTTGATGAATTATACGTCATCCAAATTACTGCCTTTATATACTATTAAAATTTTCCTTTTTCATATGCTCTACCCATTTTTATGTTAAAAAAACAACAATCACAGCTATTTGTATTTTTTGGAGAGTATTCCCTATGCCAAACTTTCCTCCTATGCAGTAGAGAATGAGAGCATTTTCTGAAGATAACTCCGCTGCCTTCACTCAATCCCAAAACAAAGAACCTTTTATTACAAGATCTGAACCTGACAGACAATCCAAGAAATTACAAAAAGTTGGTATATTCACAAAAACAAATAAATCTTTCTGTAAGATAAGTTATAACATCAAAAAATCGACATTTAGACTAAAACTGCTGACAGTCCCTTACCTACAACATTCGGCACGGCTGTGCAGTAACACAGAATAAGAGATTAACATCTCAAGTTTAGCACTGTTGAGGAGTCCATATATTTCTGAATTAAGCCTGAAATTTCTTGGCCTACATTTTAAATTGAGTTGCCTCTGAATGTTCTCCTTAGAGGAACAACAGCCAAGCTACCCTGGTGCATGTTCACAAATTGCTATGCAAGACAAAGCTGTACTATTAGTGTATAAATATATTCTGAGAGCAACAGAGACGCAGGAAAATTGTACTACGTAAATCAAAGATATCTAAAAAACATTATCATAAATAATTTTACTTGATATGTAAATCGATTCCATTTACTTAAGACACTTTATTTTGGCACAACAGAAGACACTTGGCAAAAGTGACTGAAGCAATTTTTTTGTGGTAGGGGTTTTTTCACCCTATCAGTCTTGTCCAGGAAAAGACATTGAGTGTCATGAATTCCATCATTCAATCTCCAATATTGTATTTCACTTTTCTTCCTACTCAAGTTCAAAACGAGCATGGGATGTCAGACACTTAGCACTGTGCATTGCAAAGATGTGAGGTCTTTAGACAGACCATTTTGAGTTCTTATCAGCACCACCATATGCTACAAGAGAGAATGCACATAAATCTGTCAACACACATAATTCTCGTTTTCCGATTAAAGAATACCTTATAGAGAAACAACACATACTTCTTTCCTCCAGCATTATGACCCAGTTTAGGGGTATACAAATGCAATTAATCTGCCAGAGAAAATAACAAACCAATATATTTGAAACAGAGAGCACTTGATTTGCCCATGAACTATTTCAAATCAATTTTCTGTATGTAATGTCATCGTCAGACTTGTAAAAATACTTCCATCTAAACATATTAACATAAGTAGCTTCAGTAAGAGGATATTAAAAAAAAAATCTAATCTCTATATTTTCAAATTTTGGGTGATTTTTTTATGTGAATATGGAAGCAAAATCTTTGTTCACTTTTAGTAATAATTTTATCATCAGTCCAATAAGGAATCTACCAACCAAAAGAAAAAAAAAAAATCCTGTATACAATGTGTGACAAAAAATCCCCTGTATATTCCTCAAATAGCATATGAGTTATTTCTGAAGGTGAAAGAAAAAGAAAAAAGAAAGTATCTTTGTATTTATCATTAAAAAATATTAATTTTGTTTTTTTTTTTCTTTTAGCTGGGTAGGCATATAAACTGAGAGTGGTAAACTCCACTGGTATGTATAATCAGGACTTTTCATAAGAAAAGATATTTATTGTCATTGTAGCTTGATGGTCTGAGAATATCAAGAAAAGGAAATCTCTTATGTGTAAAAAGATGATCTTAAAAAGAAGGTGAAAGAGTAATACTGGATTCCCCAAGACTCTAAGCAGCTCATGGGTCATCAGTGAAATGTAGACTTCAGAGGTGGGCAAAAACTGCTGTTCAAGTAATGAGCAAAGCTCCAAAACAAAGAACAAGTATCTCACCTACATAAAATATACTATGTATTGTAAATTAAGATATATCAGAGAGTTACAGACCAATGAAAAAAAAGCAAGATGTAAATTATTTTACAAAACATTAAACCTCCTCAACCAGACATTAGAATGACAAGAAAAAAAATATATACTCCTCTAAAGAGGAGGTAAAAAAATCAGCAGCAGCTTCAAACTCCTCTCTTTCTTGAACTCAGGATCCTGACAACTCACTGCAAACCCACCCTGACTCATTTAAGATCAGAGATGCAACAAAAGGATGACCACAAAGCTTGACATAACCATTTCAAACATATTAATAACAGGATCTATTTGACATTAATTTGGACAGTAACTGTTAGTATAATTTCAACTGATCATAATATATTTGTTTCTTAGTAAAATCTGTTAGGATTTTAAGGCAATGAACAATAAATTTCCTTGTTTTACAGTTAATGTATGTCCTCCTTTTTGTCCATAGCAAGATTTTGAGTTTAACAACTATGGCAGGTAGGTTATACACAGGAATGTAATTTAAAGGCTACATGATGCTGTGACATGAAAAACAATATACAAATCAGAAAACAGAGAAGATGCAAGTGTCCAGCCATACAGACAGCATAGTGTTTTTCCAGTCATTAATGAGTCACTAGTCATGCAATGATACTCTGCAGAATAACTTCCTAAATTAACTTGGATAGTTAAAGTGACAAGATGATAAATCCGAACTATGTTGATAAATTCATATATTTATATTTTCCATACATATGTGTATTTTGGCTGGGAAAACATTTACACATTCAAGAGGAAACAGCCCCTGACCTCGTAGGTACAAATTCTGACAAGCAAAATCAGGAACAAGATTAATTAGATGTTAGTGAAGAAATTAAAAAGAAAAAAAGGAATATATTAATTGAACAAGATTATGGACAGGCAGCATGACAAAGACTCTTTGAAGTGACAAGACACCTTTTAAAGAGATATTGTGTTTGAAAAAAAACCCCTTAAATTATTATACAAATCATGTTTGCATGCATGATGCTTGCCAGAAGTTCATTTAACCTTATTTCCTTTCCTCAGTCCCGGAATAAAAAGTAATTACAGCACATAAGGGCAAATTAATGTATTTGAACCTTCTGCTTCAGTTTTCTTGAAATTCACCTTTGGCATTCCCTGTATTGACATCTTTTCTGCCTTTAATAACTTTAACCTCATGTGATCCTTGAGGACCTGATTTGTCTTTTCTAAGCTACTGATAATATAGATGGGAGTCATAGTGGCTAGTTACAGAGAAAAAAACAGCAAGCTCCAGACCAGGATTTACAGAGATATGTTGTTTGTTGTCCCAAGAATTTAAGTTAAACCTAAAGCTATTTGCACTACAGTCTAGGCTAAAAGAGCAACAAATGATGTCACCTGCATCATGTTATCACTGCTCTAAGTGCTTTAATGGCAATGTGCCTGCACATTTCCATACCAGATTTACTACAATAAGTTACTTTCAAGGTCTTCTTCTCTTAATTGCTCATTGATTACTCACCATTCTTTACAATGAGAACCCCAGAGTTTAATTGGAATCAATGGTCACAAATGGTGTACGGCCCCAAACCCTTACTACTGACTTAATCGGAGAGATATACACTTCCAGTTTTAGTTGTAAGTACAGTCATTAATGAGACCTGTTTTGTGAGGTGTTTTGTGAGCACTATTGTGCTTTACAGCAACACTCAGTCCCTTACCGTTTTGTTTGATATTTGGTCTGACCTGCTCTGAACTGCATCACTTCAAAATGTTTTGTTTATTCGCTCTTTAACACAAAAGTGTTCTTCTCATGTCTTTCAGAACACATTTGCACCCTTCTTCCTGAGAAGGTCATTATCCAGTGTTCCACATGCACTTTTCCATCTTAACATCAAAGCGAAGTAGTGGTTATTTTCAGTGTTCAGCAAAAACAACAGACCTCATCTAAACCAGTGGAAATAGGCTTCCATCATGCATGTCCATATCACCTTCTAACTTAGGAAAGGTTAATATAAAATGTGCTGTAGTTTAAGCTGAAGGAGATCCAATTATGAGGAAAAAGCAGATTATTAGATCAGGTACATCTATGTACATCACTAAGGCAAATAAATTTTTAGACAGGTGTGCACTGAAGCAATTATATTCTAATTACGTACCTGCAACATTTTTATCACACTTAATTTAGCGCATGACGTAACCTATTCCAGAGGAATACAGTTATAAAATTTTTAGTGCTGTGTTACTACTAGGAAATAAGAAGCATTTCTGCAGTGTATCTATACAAGATTTTAGGCTTATTTTACTCATCTAGGAAAAGCAGAAGATAAGTCTTGGAAGGATCATCGGAGCGAAGCAAAATAATACCAATTAAAACCAGCAGGTTCTCAAATCATGTCAGAACTTTTAAATCTAACTTTTTAAACTGTAACAAATGATAGATTTATGAGTTTAAACTATATCTGATATCTGATCCTTGGAAAATGATGCCATATGAAATAAACTTCATTAATACAAAACAGAGACCTAATATACAGCAGTACTTTAGCGTAATAAACAATGACTTTCAAAGACCCTTCTCAGCTTAATAGTTCACTTATATTGATTATGCCAAGATTTTCTTTTTAGCCACTTTAACTCAAGATAGTCGATATAACATTTTGGCTGTTATACTTTATTGCTTTAAATTATTTAGGAAAGGGAGTACAAGGGCAGACAGCAGCTAAGGTCTTTTTGTTCTTGCTATAAGTAAGTATATTGTCTTCTCTTCTGCCCTACTTGCTTTCTTCCCCTCCAATTTTCATTTTGATGCTCTTTAATTGATCACAGTCTGATTTCAATATTTAGTCCTTTTTTTCTGAAGTCCTATAAACCAAATAATTAGGGAAAGTAGAGTGATACTCTTCTAGATAGAAGAGTGACAAAGCAATGCAGAACACATTAAGATATCTTGGAGTTTGCAATCTAGTTTTGGTCACCTGCATTAGCCAAAATGAGGTTTGGATCTTTACAATGTAGTACCTCACAGCTAAGAAAGTTGCAGGTACGTAATATTGTTACATGGAGCAAAATATATCAAAAAATACAGCAACTATTTCTAAAAAGTCAATATCATTTTTATAATACTGTCAGTTTACATTGGTAGGAAATTTAGGATGCCTGCTTTAGATGCAGTGTAAATGCAGACACTTTTCTTCTCCACCGACAAAACTTTCAAATTAGTAATGAATGTGCTTAACCCCCTGAATTACCCTTTTAGGATACTCTTTTGAATGTGTCTATATTATGGTTCCCACAAGTGGCAGGCAGCATCTATCAATACCAGTCAAACAAAAAGGAAAGGCTTGATCATTATTTTACTTGTTCTGATAATGAAGATCAAAAGGTCTTTACAAACCTCATAACAGAGTTCCCAAGTCGAGCCCAGCGTAGCACTAGGCTGAAGAGCTGTGGAAGAATTAAAACTTCTATGTTTAGATTATCCATTTGATTCAATAAAGCTTATTCCCATTTCATCCTGGGAAAATGCCATCTTCTCAGTGTATCTTCTCCTGGAACACGTGGGATAATTAGGATCTCTAAAATTACTTAAAAAGAAACTTAGAGAATGTAAAGCCAGACTAAAATGGAATAAAATGTTCCCTCTGTTTCACTTCAGCCACTTAAAAGAAAAAATATTCTGTTTCTTACCACATGTTATTTTGATATGTTCCCAGGTTGTTACCTCTGTTCCATGTTGAGATGAGTTATTCAACTGAGTAATTGTCTGTTATTTATAAACAGGCACATCTCCTGCATGAAGTTTAGAACACACAAACTCTTTATGTCATAGTGCCCTAACAAAAAAAGCAACTAAAGTATCTGTTTCTCATTGCAGGCAGTTAAAATTATCAGCTAACACTTGTTAATTAAAACTTCTCATATAATGAAGTTAATTCTTTTCTGTAAGCATTTTTGGACACAGATTATTACCTTAATTATTGACGTAATTTCTAATGAGGGAATTCTATCATTCTTAGTAATTCTCAGTTTCAAATTATATGTAAATGTCGAATCTTGCAGCTCAGTATTTTGAATGCTATGGCATACATCAAAATATTTTAACACAGCTATTCAGCTGAGTACAGGGCTAAGAGCCTGAAAACTTGGCTTATCACCTCATAGTAGAAAAGTCTATACAGTGTAACAGGAATTTATGGGAGTTACATTTAAACCTTATGAACCTCAACAGTACATACACTTTGCAGTAGTCTTTGAACGTTAAGCTCCGTAGGGTGTCTTCATTATCTTGAAAGACACAGAGAAGCTTAAAAAGTCCTTGGTGCACAGGGCAAGATGGGGATTGTGATGGACAGTCTTGTAGCAACTTTTCTTTTTTAATAAGACTGCTGCTGCGGCAGGAACACACAGCACCAAGGTAGATAACTTTGATCAAATTTACAAAGCATAAATTCCACAAGAGCACAAAATCCAAAGTTTTATTCAGCAGTTTAGGGGTCTTTATATTTAAACATATCCAATACTTAAGCATTCCCTTCATCATCCAGTGAAAAAAAAAGAATGTGCATAATAAATAAACATCCATACTGAATCATACCTTCCTACTGAAACTGTGACTGTCTTGCTGGCAGAATCATTAATGGAATTGGAAACAAAAGTGTACATACTTTCTTAAAAAGAAGAGGCAATTGACAGCTATATGGCAGTGACATGTAAGAATGTGAAGAATGTATCTTGTCCTAGAAATTGTTCTATGGATTGGGCCAAACATTTACAGTACTACAAAATTATTATATACTTTTAGTACTTAGGCAACCCCCTGAAAATGGGCTTGTACTCTCTGACAGGCTGGTTTTTGGGCAAATCAGTCAGGTTTGATACCACCTCCACCTCTGCTAAAAATGAATTGAATCTGCAAAAAAATTCTTTATAAACCTTACTTGTCATTTCTGTGGTTCACAGTTTATTTTATTAGTGGAATTCATGCAAGAGATTAAAAAGATATCAGTGAGGATATTTTGAACTAGAGAATTCCAAACAGGAACAAAAAGTGCCAATTAAGCTAGAGTCAAGTCAGAATTTAGGTGCATATATTTTTCAGATAGCTACTGTACAGAGATAGATATAGCTGTGATTTTGAGGCATAATTTTAGACATTAATTTAAAATTTGTTATAGGTACTCCACTGATTCTAGAGTAACAGCTAAAGAAAAAGACACCAACTCTATGAGCAAGTGGGTTCTTTCACCTTCCTTATTTCTGCCATCTTTCATAACTGTTTCCATGTTCTTGTTTTGTGACACTGGCAAAGGCTAACACACCTGCCATCAGTGAACACCTATCTGGAAATGTCTCTTACCACGTTTTCCTAGTGTCCTTGGATAGTAGTTTCTACTTCCATATCACAAGCCTAAATGACTTTTCCACTTTGCCTTATGATGGGTTGAAGCTAATAAATTTGCTAACCCCAGCATCAGTAACAGCCACAGGAGCAAAACAAACACATTTCTAGTCAATGACATTATCCCTTAACGAATGCAGAACATCCATCAGAATTTGTTATGTCTTATTTCATTGAACAATTTCTTTAGTGTGAATTATTTAAATACTCCAGTCCTGGATCTTCTTCTGGAAAATATTTTTTTTTTTCTGAAGCCAGCAACCGAAAACTGATTTAGTTACCAACACTCCTGTTCTGAGACATGGATAAATACTCAGATTAACTATATTTAAAAAAAAAAAAATACATGGAGTTTCAACAGAACATTTGGGACCTAGAAATAAATTTTGATACTTGGAGAATAGTGGTATTAATGAAACTTGACCATGGGTTTAGTAGCGAGACCAGGCACAATAGCCCTCACATAACATAAATCTTAATAAGGCAGCAGAACATGACAGGAGGCACTGATGTGTTTAGACAACCTGGGGTCTAGCCTACACAAGTTGTCCATTGTGCATAATACCATTTTTTAACAATTGGCAAAGAAACCTAGAATTTTCTAGCTAACCAAATGTTTAAACTGCATTCCAGGATAGTAGGATTGTTTCCTCTTATTTATTTTTATAATTTTTATAATTTACTCCTGTTTAATGCATTCATTCTAACCCACCCATCCATATGCTTCCTTGTTGGTAATGATAGCTCAGCAATTATGAGGCTATTTATAATTTTTTTATTGCTTGAAAGACGGTTTTTTTTAAAGGTCCATTACTTCTAGCTTTAGATCTTTAAATAAACTAGCTAAGACACGCAAAAGGGCAGATATAGAAAGAAGAAACAAAAAGATTGTTATTGTCACCCACTAAAATATTATTCAACACATATTCAGCAATTTTGGATCAATGGGCAGAGGCCAACAGTACGAAGTTCAATAAGACGAAGTGCTGTGTCCTGCACTTAGATCACAACAATCCCATGCAATGCTGCAGGCCGGGGGAAGAGTGGCTGGAAAGTGGCCTGGTGGAAAAGGACCTGGGCGTGCTGGTGGACAGCCAGCTGGACGTAAGCCAGCTGTGCCCAGAATGCCCATTGGCATCCTTGCCCGTATCAGTAATAGTGCAGCCACCAGGACCCGGGCAGTGATTGTCCACCTCTACTCGTCAATGGTGAGGCCACAGCTCAAGTGCTGCTTCCAGTTCTGGACCTCTCATAACAAGAAAGACATTGAGGGGCTGCAGAGTGTCCAGAGAAGGGCAACGGAGCTGGTGAAGGGTCTGGAGCACAAGTTGTACGAGGAGCAGCTGAGGGAGCTGGGGTTGTTCAGTCTAGAAAAAGGAGGCTCAGGGGTGACCTTAACTGCTTTCTACAACTACCACAAAGGAGGTTGTAGCCAGGTGGGAATTGGCCTCTTCCCCCAGGCAACAAGAGTACATGGCCTCAAGCTTTGCCAGGAGAGGTTCAGGTTAGACACTGGGAAGAATTTCTTCACTGAAATGGTTGACAGCCATTGGAATAGGCTGCCCAGAGAAGTGGTGGAGTGTTCCCTGGAAGCGTTCAAGAAACTACTGGATGTGGCATTTAGTGCTGTGGTTTAGTTGACATGGTGGTGTTTGGTTGAAGGTTGGACTTGATGATCTTGGAGGTCTTTTCCAACCTTAATGATTCTACGATTCTATGAGCACTATCAACAGTCTTAGGTGTCACAACTAAAGTCAGCCAATACAACATTTTCAGCACCACTGTACACCCATTATTCCCAGAGGGAAGTTAAGTTTAAAACTAAATTCAATACATCAACTTGCACAGCACAGAAAGCACATGGGTTCTTTCCAAAGCAAAGTAAACACCTGTGATACAGAAGTAACTCACATTTATGGCAGCTGTCACACACGTACCATACTATATGAAGTGATATTTTTCCCATTTCTAGGTACTAGTCTTCATGTATTTGAAGGACAACACTCTAGACCTTTAAACCTGGGACAAAGCTTCTAATCTGAAATAAAGGACTTGTACTCTATACTTTATGATTTAAAAAATGAATAAAAACTGGTTATGAACATGAGAGAATTAAGACAAAAACCTCAACCTCCTGGTATGCTACATATAATTTCCAAAAGGTAGAATGCAGAAAGAAAAAATAATATTCAAAGAGACAAGAAAGCATATAGCAGTAACACCAATTAAATCACATTTACCATGTACTTAAAAAAAAAAAAAGCTTTTTCAAATCTGGAAGAATAATCTCCTATCTCTCTTCCTCTCATTTCCCAAGCCCTCCAGGCAGTTCCAGTGACAAGAAATATGGTCCCTATGTATGTTCTGATACCACATTTATAGAATATCAGGAATAGTAGCTTCAAAGTTGTTATATCTCTAAATTACTTTCTGGTAATACAAAATTGAACGATCTATAAAGGCAATATGATTATATACATATATAATTAGAAAAAAAAATCAGGTCATGGTCAGAAAGTCTTTCTTTTAACAAGAAACACAGCTTCAGGCTAATGAAGAACAAACCATTAGAAACCAAAAAAAGGCATGTCAAGCTAATTGTGCTCCATGATAAGCTGGCTATTACCCAATAACTTTAGTGATTCTAATGGAATTTGGCTGAAGTCAGAAAACCTGAGGCTGACCAGTCAGGCTTGACTTTCCCTGCTGAAAAGGAATGAAACATTAAAACTTAATATTTTATAATACTGTCATTCCTATGCTTCACTGTTTCCTTCATCAATTATATTTAGGAAAAAAAAAGGATCTAAAATATTTTTTATGAAAATATTGTTTTGCATCTCTTTAAGACCCTTGATGCTAACTGCATAAAAAAGACAGCATGGTGAACTCAAGCTACTTTTGGTGTAATTTGGGACCCAGCCAGGCCTCTGAGGCAAATCATACACCTGGCTGAGTAATTTCAACGTGCAACCCCCCCAGGAACCATTCTGTCTGAGACTTTAGATTTGCCCTATCTCATCTGAAAAGTGCTTTGCCTCCAAAACATATGGACATCATAAAAGCTCCCAGATGTTGAAGACATCTCTGAGATGCCTTGAGGAACCTGAAAGACCTTGCTCCTCCTACAAATCCCCTATGGCTCTCCCCTCCCATGTAGTTCTGAAAATAACATGAGAAAGTGGTTCACAGCACAGAAACCCTCAAAGAAAAACTTATTACAGCTCAATTATCTTATTTGTAGAAATTTATCTTACTCACAGTGAAATGGATAATATATAAGAAATCTGAAACTTCCTAATCTTGAATTTGGCCTTGACTTTCACTCTTTGGTGTATGCTGTACCTCTGCTTTGCAGGATAGTTTGGTTATAACCAAACTATATTTTCCCCTAAAAATCATATAATTTTTTTCAATGTGTAAAATGATTGATTTTTAGGCTACTACTATTTTACAAATTTGTTTGAATTACTCATAATCTTAAAGAAAATAATTAGAATAATTAGAAAGAAGTTCCTAAGTGGAGCGGTTTAAACTTTGGTATTTAGAAAGTAATGTTACCATACAACGTAATCACAAGCAGTATTTTGTGCATAATTCAATAGTTTTCCTAGTTTAGGAGCTAAAATAAAAAGTATTGAATGGAAACGTAATTTCCAGTTTCCCTTTTGGGATTTCTGTGTTCAATTATTGATAATCAAAATAGTGATTCAATCACTTTCAAAACTAATTATTCCTAAATTATCCATTAGCTGTTCCAACTTTTTTAATTAAAGTAAACAGCAAGCAGCTGTTCCTCTACAGTCACTACCTGCTTCTTGTAACTGAAGCCCTTTCATTTTCTATCTTGATGGAAATTAAAATACACTTTTGCTAATTCTATCCATTTATTTTTACCCTCTAGTATACAGAATTCCATTAAATTTTAAGCATTTTTGAAGGCAAATGAAGGTGTACACAGAATGAGGGTGTGCATATATTAAAAAAAAAAAAAAAATAGAAGCTGCTAAAATCTGAAATTATGTAGACAGAATCAGAGTATGTATTAAGGAGAGACTATAAAATTTAAAATTTAAAATGTCAATGTCTCCATTAGGTTAAGGCAAAAAAAGAAGACAGGTCTCTAAAATAAACCTCATCTGCTGCCCAGCTTTATAAACAAGTTTTTGTTGGAGAATTCACCGTGACTATAGAATGAAGGTAGAGAAAGAAATTTCTTATGACCCTTAGAGATTTTGAGAAGCTCCCATGGAGAAAGGTATGATCTATTTTTAATAAACTTTGTGAATTTTAATGAGAAAATTAAAATCATTGAAGTAATATTTCATTGAGATAAGAATAAGTGGTGCTAAACTCTACCCCTTCATAAATAGCAGATGAGAATCTTTTTCTTGTCTTATAATCACCTCCTTTTATTTTGAAAAAATAGGCATGTACTTCTTTAAAAAATTATTTCAGAAATTACTCTTGTTCTTTAAGACTATTTCGCCTTTTCTTTTCCTTAGCATTGTAAACACTGTTCTGTCCAGAGCTTTTGCTGATTTTTCTTTTTTTTTGGGTGGGGGAGGTCAGGTAGGGGGGCAGCAGGTTTTTTTGGTTTGGGGTTTTTTTGGAGTGTGTGCACAGATTGGAGATTGCTAAGGCAGAATATACAGAGACAGGCAGAATGAGCAGAGAGACTCCAAAACAATTCCACTGAGAGTCTGGATGTGTATAGCTCTTCCTCAGTTCTTAGGAAAATATATGCTGTCAGACCTTCATGCTGCGTTCACTTAAAATATTGCAGACATGATTTCAACTGTAGCGAAAAATATTTCTTAAAATTTCAGAGAATGTGGAAAAAATGCCCTGTTTCCTAAAAGTAGCATTTTCTGCTGACATTAGAATGAATCTTTATTCATAGAGTATATAGAATTCAAAAAGAAAACCTTCACATCAGAAATTACTTTGGGAAAAATTATGTTATGTAGTTATCACATACATAGCGTTGAACTTGTTTTTCCTTCCTATCCTATCACCAAGGATTTCTCAGTCTATTTCATCCCTAGGACTCACATTTCTATACTGTAAAGCACTGTGTGATGGGAGAAGCAGGAATACTCCACTGAATAAGAAATGCAGGGTCATTTTATGCATCTAAGGAAATCTGAATTATTTCCTCTGCCACCCTCCTGCTCTCCCCCTCAAGTTTCAATCACCAGACTGCCCTGCCCTGCCCTCTCCCTTTTCTGCATCTATGCTGTCTTATTGACAGTCAACCACATCTAAACTATAAACAAATGGCTAGCATATTAAATCACACCTATATCACACATCCAGAGCTGGTTTGACTCTGGGTTTGTACTTGCACACTGTTAGATAGGTCTGAGTACTCGGTGGAATCCTGCATCTCAGGCCACCATGCCAAACTGATACATGAGCTGAATATTTTTGAAAAGCAAGTTTAGAAAGCTACTATGAAGCTGTTAACTGGTGTTTCCTAACACCAGGAGAATGGAGAACAACTCCTGGTAGCTGGGGTCAGACTAAGGTGAGATGAAACAACATTCCTTACCAGCTGATATTGCCGCCCCTGCTGCAGACCTGGCTCTCATTTTTGCTTCTCCCAAGAGCAGGCAAGCACAAGATTTTTGGGGAAAAGTCCTGTTATTTTCCACCTCTCCACTTAAATCAAAGCACAGATGCAGCAGCACCTACCACTCACCCCCGCTCCTGGGAGGAGAACCCTTTCCAGGACAATTCCTTCAAAAAGTCTGAATATACATAGAAGCATTCTAGTTACAATTTAAGCACACAACCCATTAATGCAAGGGAGGTTTCCTAAATTCTGACTTTGCTGGCAGGTAAAAAAGGTGAAGGGGTTGTGATGTTGGCAGACTCCTGTCAGTGCTCCATTAAAATTATATAGCATACTTCTTTCTCTTTTGTTGGTCAAGGGAAGGAATAAATCAATGTTTCTCTGCTTTCACTATAATGACACCACACAAAATAGATTGATAGTGGAACATGCCATCAAATCCCCCCTGTCACAAAGGCTCAAGGAGTAACAGGAAGAGCAAAACACAGGAAACCCCTAATGCACTTAAATATATTCCCATGTGGGAAGAGCAAGGATAAAAGGCTGTGGTCCAATGAACAGGACACTGATCAAGGAATAGAAGACTTTTGATTCCCTTTCTACCGTCACTGCTAATCCAGTCTGCACTCATACTCATGTGACCTTAATGCCTTATGACTCAGAACTCCCATATGGGCAATAACTGCAATAGCATTTTACAGATAGCTTCTGTTGCACCAGATTGAAATCCAAAATTTTTACACCTGTTTGTTTAAAGCTAAGATTCTAAGATTTCTAAGATTAAAAGTGAGCAGAATTTAGTAGGAAAGAAACCACTTTCAAATTTTACTGTGGTTTGCAGGAACAGAATGTCAGTCTCCACCAAATATCGTGCGTCACTCAACCACCAACATGCAAATCTAGGAGGCAAGGTTTACTTATCCAAACATGAAGATTTCATTTCAACCTCTATGATCTTAAACAGAAAAAACTGTAGGGGTTTTTTTCCCATTTTTCTTTAAAACGTTAAATCATAGTATTTCAAATATGGATCAAGTGAAACCATTTTATCTTTTGTATCAATGATGTTCAATAGCACATCATCATCCCTAGAAATATTTCACTAGACTTACAACACCTCTCCTAAATTTGCAAGAAGTGTAGTGAAACATATGTTTTTACATATATTTGAAATGGAATGATTCAGTTCAATGTTTACTGCAACCATGAGTTTAATTAAACACAAAAATCATATGAACAACAGAGTTTAACTAACCAAATGAAATCTTTGAATTCTTTTTTTTAATCAAATCCCTTGAAATGCATCTGTGTACACTTCATTGTTCTCATTTGCAATAGTAATATGAATTAAGGTTGCTGTTTTGTCCTCTCTAAACATTTAAATTATAGCAAGTGCATTAGCAACTGACATTTTACCCCTTAAAAGCTTTAAGGAATACCATTGCTTTTAACACGTACTCTTCCATATTTGTTAATGAAGCATAATTTGAAGTAAGTGCATGTCTACTGCAAAGCATAACAATCAATTTCCAAGGATGTGTGGATCGCTTCATTTATAATTTGTTCTAAAACGCATGTGCTGATTTTTAGTGCTTGAAAAACACACACAAGGAACACAAAAGACCTGCATTTTTCTTCAAAAAGTATAGTAAGAGGCCTTAGTTCTTCTGACAATGTCTGTCATCTTGCAGGCACCAATTTCTAAATACTAATCACAGCAATAATAAAATACTTTATACATACACAGAAAAATACTAAGATATCTGGGGGCAGGGGGTGAGGAGGAAACAAAAATCATGAGTGGTTCTAAATTGATTGCACACAGAGATTTCAAACCAACATTTCCAAAAATTTATACTACTTATAAAAAACTGCGGAACCAAGCATATGACAAAAATGAGTTTGCTGACACTGATAACTGTGCTGATTATGCAAGTCTAGTCATTAAGTGTTGAAAGAATATAATTTATGTTAAATCTGTAAGAACAGAGTGAAACATAGAAATAGACTAATGGCCTTGTGCACAAAAGCTTTGACTTAACGGACAAGAAGCAAAAGTATCCATCTTACTGTTTTCCCAACTCAATCCTCTTTCTCACAGTCAAAGTCTCATTATTTAAACAAATTCATCTGGATGATAAAACTGCTGATTTTAGTCCAGGCTGTTACTTTAGATACTTATCTGCTTAGTGACAGTGTACAGCACCTAAGAACATTAAGGCAATCAAGAAACTCCATTACCTGAGCCAGGGACAGAAATGATGTCTTACACCGTGAAATGCCTAATGTTTCAGTGTACTCTCGCTGCAACGGAAGATTAATAAACATCATCACACAGAGAAGCTGTAGCTTCGACCCTAAAGGATTTTTTTTTTATCTATGGATCAAATGTATAGGCTGAGCTGCCAGCAACTTTTTTTGGAAACAAGCACAGCAAAGGCCCTATGAATCTTTAATGCCCACATATTATTAGAATACAAATTAGAGTAAGTTACCTTTTAAAGCGACAAAGTGTGACTCTCCTAGTTGAGACAGATCAACAAGAGATTTGAAAACAAATTTTTCCAGGCCTGTTTGAAAGTTTGCAGAGTCAGTCCTTATCCTAGGAACTTTCAGTGGCATTGTATTAAACACTGTCTATCCATTTGCTTTCCATGGCTTCAGATCTCCCTTCCAAGCCTCTGAGACCTGTCTGTGTTCACTCCCTGTTCAACATCCTTTCTCTCCAACATCCCCATTTCTCTCATTTCTCTTTGCTAGCCTGCCTTTCAGAAGGTTCTTTCAAGTGAGTAGCATCATTTGTTCTTAAGGAAGACATAGTCTCATTTCTGTCCATGAACTTGCAGGCAGTCTTTGAGTGGGAGCCACCCTAATCTTTTCTGTATCATTCCATTTGGATTCTTTCTTTTTAAAATATGCACTACTTTCCTCAGCTGTAGATAGTATGAATTTCTTAGCTTATCTCAGTCTTCAGAAAAATTGTAGTTGTTCATGAAGGACAGAAGGATTCAGCACTTACTTAAATACATAGATTTAACAACAAATACCACTGATAATAGAGATTTCAGTGAGCCTTTTAAAAAAAAAATTAAAATCTGTTTGACCTGATAAGATGTCCTTTTCTCTTGGATAGATTTAGTAAAACAATTTCTTATTTATAAAGCATATTCCTAAATTTTTGGGAAAGCCCGTTGAATATTTTTCCTTTTGCTTTTGAAAGAAACCAAGAAGTCACTTAGTCATATAACAGTTAAAATGTGAAACAATATCTGAAGCAATCTCCAAGTGCACAAGAAAAAAGTTTATACAATTGTCAGATCCTGCTTTGCATTGTCAGAACATCTTCTAATCATGTAATGAAAAACTGTTTAATAATACGTACCTCTACCTCAGATGGACTTATTGAATATTATTAGTATTTGTGTAATATTCTGAGGATGTGAGGGGCTCTGTAAAGGACAACTATTACTGTTTAAGATGATAGCTGTAGCACAGAGACATGTAAGACACAGGGAACAAATACCGCCTAATTGATAATCCTCTGAAGAAATATTTCAAAACAAGCATCAGCTTCTATGGTTGCCTGAGTGATTTTCACTTCAAGGGATTAACTTCAGTTCTATAAGATAATGCCAGTAGATGTGCTAAATTTAGCCATTTGAACCAGCCACTGAAATTATTTTTGTCTCTCAGTTTTACATAGTCTAAACCACTCTTCAGTTAAAATGTGTAACGAATGAAAAGTCTAGGCTGCAGTGATCAAATCCAATTTTCAAAGAGTCTAGAAGTCAATTTATTCTGATAGAAGCCTACCTATGTTATGAATTTATTTTATCACATAGACATTTAAAGGTATTATATAACAGTATTTTTAATTCGTATTTATCATGCGTCTCAAAAATCTACTAGAAGGTGATAACGAATGGGATGACAGGGTATTTATAGAGAGACAGAATGCAGGTTAAGCCAGGAGAGGAAAGGAGCTATACATTAAATCACCTTAACTATATAACATCCACATCAACAAGGAACACAGAAACCAAGCATACTGAAACCCATGGCAATATTGATAAAGGAAAATATTGTGCCTAAACACCCAGGATAGTAAGAATGAGAATAATTTGCTAAGAAGTCAGAGACAATATTAATGAAAGATTTGGCTGGCATATGTAGACTCCGTAAGAGTTATGTCCACTGGAGGTAACATTTATGTCTCCTATTGATGACTCCTTGAAGTGATTAATGAGGGAACATACCAGAAGGAAGATTTGTCATAAGTTTGGCATAAGGTTTGGTACAGAATGTAACATTTGAAGATAATAATATACTCAAATTCCATATAATCTAACAAATTTAAAAGTTAAAGAAATGCACTATAGTAATATTTTAACTTCCGAAAAGGAATTATAAAAATTAAATTTATTTTTAAAAAATATTTTAAATGGTTAAAAGAGAAAAATGTGGTTGGTATAGAGACTGTTCAAATGCACTCATTTAGAAGCTGGTAGTAAATGAATATCAAGATATTGATACAGTCTTTAAAGAGTAAGTGGATAAATTATTGAAAGAGGATAGATTATTTTAAAAAAAGTTGATGAAAAGAACTGCCAATGATAATAGCTGACTGGGAATTAATGTATCAGACAAAAGTCTATGTCAATAAATTCATCACAAAAAAAACAAACTGAAAAAGTAATGAAAAGGAAAAAAAAGCAAAATATCAAAATTGCTAAGGAAAGGTGCCACAGAGATAGTCTTACAAAAAGTCTAACTTGTCGCTTAAGAGAGATCAGCAGGTCAAATAGCATGTTAGAAAGAAATAAAGAACAAAACACAAAACTAGTATCATGCCATGACGTAAACTCAGAATTAGAACCTATGGCAAATACAGTGTGTGGTCCTGACCTCCACATCTCAGTAAAGTTATAATAAAAACACTAAAAGTATGTAGGTGGCAGGGAGGAACACAGAAACAAAAGAGCTTCTTTACAAGACAAATAGAATTAATAACAACTCTCCTGCTGGAGGGGAGATATGATAAATTATTATAAAATCATTAATCATATAAAACTGAAATATCTTCTTTCTATTTCCTCACAGTGCAAGATCCAAAAAAAAAAAAAAAAAAAAAAACCTNAAAATCCAAAAAAAAAAAAAAAAAAAAAAATCTGTAAATTATCAGACAACAATTTGGAGGTTCTTTAAACTAAAATTAAAGAATTTTCATCTAACATGTTCAACATGCAGTTGAAGTGTAGAACCACATTACCATACGAACTTGCAAAAGTCAGTGGTACAAAAGAAAAAGTAAAAAATAATTCGAAATTTAAATTGACAAATCCATTGTGAAAAGCCTGTGAACACAGTCTCCGGTGCACAGCTGACTGCTGGAAGCAAGCAGGATGTTCTAGGGGACTCAGGAGAGGTTTGATCAATTCATGTACTTAACTGATCACTGGAAAAAAAGACAATGTGGGCTGAAAAAGACTTTTTGTCCATCTTACTATTGAAAACAGTGAAGAATATTAAACTGTTTCACAGGTCTGATCCTTGAGGAGATGACATCTCCTCAAATTCTTCTGAAGTTTGGGAGAGAAGATGGATATCACCAGTTTGCTGCTTCTCCAGATGGATCATATGTGTTGTTTACAAAATTCACAATTCAGATGTGCAAAATATAATTTTCCCCAGCAGTTAAAATAATTGCAAAATTTGGCAGCAATACAAGCACTTTTTTTCTGAACTTATTTTCTACTAAATTAGTACAAAACAACATGTGCACTAAACAGCAGCACAGCTGCAATACTAATAACAGGGCAAAACCTGGCACACGATTTTTCACTGTAAGAAAAAAAAAGGGAGTCAAGTAGCACAAATGCCATCCCCAAGTTAATGAAACACTGAAGGATAGTTGTTACAGCAATAAACAGCATAGCATCCTATGCAAAACAGGTAGAATCAACTTGTTATTTCTTACCATAATAATTGTTTGATTCAAAAAGAAAGAAAAATCCAGTTCTAGAATATCTTATTTGGGTCTTCCTTATATCACAGTCCATTATGTGAGACTAAAGGAAACTATAAGGTCTTTCTCAAGTCAATGGCTTAGAAAATCATTATGAGACTCTGCTATAAAATAGATTTTCTGCTGTTGGGTATTGAAGTTTCTCAGGAGACTATGGCTTTCCTAAAGTATTTGATTTTACTGAAGTCTTATGAAGTACTGTATGAAATAACAGTAATTGTAGATTTGAATGATACTTATCTTAGCAAACTAAAGTTACAATTTCAACAGAGGTATTCAGATTTATCTTGCAGGAAATTAGAGACAATGCGATACTGTACTTTCCACCTTTCAAGCTGTCAGAGAAAATATCATGTTAGAGAAATCGAAATACTACACTGAGAAAAAAAAATGCATATTCCTTGCTTATGTGATCTATTTATTCCCTTTATTATTATGCTACCATAATTATTCCATTACACCCTTTATTATCCAGTTTTCTGCCCTATCATGGGTTTACACATATTTGGAGAAATTTGTAATGGGTTAGGTCGCTATTCGTCAGGAAAGCCAGTTGTAACAAAGTCAGTGCTAAAACATTTGAAGACTGCTATAACTATTTATTAATTAAAGATGTGTTTCTCTGAAGATAATTAAGAGAGAAAAGTTCAGCTCCCATTTTCCTCTTTTCCTACTATAATATCCTTTTTCTCTTTCTTTATTATCTTGCATCAGAAATCCTAACTAATAGACTCTCATCCCTGAATACATTGTTAAGTTTCTCATTCATTTTAGTCTTCATTATTTTCATGCTGCTTCTCAACCACTGATCCTCCTAAAGTAATTATTTCCATGTTTTGTTTGATTTTTTAAGCTGGCCTTGTGTGTCGTGCTTTCACGAAGCCCTTTTGTGTGGCAACATCTAAGCAGTATGATCACACAGCTGCAGCCTTTCCCAGACTTGAAGCTCATTTACCCAACAAACATCACCTTTCTGCCTCAGAACAGCGGTATCTCAGCTGAGAATTCACATAACCCACTTCTTTACCCTCCTCCAAATTCTCTGCTCTAGTCTGCTTCTGTAGAGGCTTTGCAAATTGCCATCCATATCCACCCATCTTTGCTGTTGTCCAAGTCTTTCTCTCACCTGTCAGGTTCCAACCTCATCTCCTGTTCTGAAGATTAAAGAAACCTAGGCACAACAAATACTTTCTAAAATTCTGCCTAGGTGGCAACAAAAAAAAAAAAAAGAGATGTGAGAGCTTCACAAATAATGATGCCTAGTTCATTTATTTACTTGCAACTTGCATTGTACTGTATATATTTTCCTTAACCTTAGGAGTTGCTGTTAAACCATAGAGGATTGTTGTGCTGCATGTGATTATGACCATTTGCGAGCACCATCTGGAATTCAAAGAAAAGCAATAGAGATATCCAAAAATATTCAAGAATGCAGATATCCAAAACATAAACAACCTGCAACATAAGTGCAAAGAAAATGACACTATTAATGCTGGCAGGAAGCAGTCATTGCCAAGTCACATTAGAAGTTTATCCAATAGCTTGAAAGTGGATTGTCAAGAGTGTGGTGAAACACACAGAACAGATAAAAGCCACTTTACTGGTAGCAAACTGGAAGGATAGTACTTCTCTGCAAAGCAGTATGTGGCATGAAAAGATTTATCTGCAAACTCACATTTTAAAGGGTAGCAGTGAGATGGATTTTTTTCAGGTTATCTTTTCCTAGTTTAACAAAACATTAGCCATGGAACCCTCTCTCCCTTTTTTACGTAAATAATCTCAGAAAAAATGGGCAGATCCACCTCAAAGCTTTAGCCTAAATACTATGAGGTCTGTATGTCTAAAACAAATTTGTAATTTCGAAGAAAAAATTATTTGTTGACTATTAGGGATGGGAAGAGACACACAAAAGCAACACAAACACATACAACCCACTCTTCTTTCTTAGTTATTTGTGCAAAAGGTATGCGGATTCTACTGTGCTAAGGATGTTCTATGAAACTACTCCTAATTGGCATACTATTTTAAAAATAAGAACAACAAAACATTAATTTATTGTGCATTCATTTGTTATTATGACAGAAAAGAGCAACATGAAACATCCCCTCTGGTATTTAAAAGTTATATGAAGTAGATTTTTCTATACGGTAAAAGTGATTTATTGTCCTGCTGGGTAAAACAAACCATAATAAACACATACAAAAAGACCAGAAGAGTTGAATTTCCCTACTTTGGGAGATGGCAGTTCTCAGCATGGAAAACAGATTACTTGAACAGTCTAATTTTATCTATTTTCTACTAACTTCTTAGTGCCTGAAAATGTAATTTATTGAACTTTGCTTTCAATTCTTTCTTGATACGTCTGAATATTCCTCTGTGTGATTGTATGTATGTACTACATACTAGTCCTCCAAGAACAAGAAGCCTCTGTGGGACCGAATGAAGATTATCAACTTAGGAGCAATAAGTAGAACAGGAAAATACAACCCTGCTTATGGCAAATGAGGGAAGGGAATTATTTCTTCTTCCTTATTAAAGTATGAAATAAATTTCTAAGGATGTCATAGTCCTCAGCATTATACACAGAAATCACGTAAAGCCTAGACCTGATGCAGAACAAGAGTGACAGATGCCTCATTTTTGCCTTTCACATAGAAGGATGAAAATTGACTGCTCTAGAAACAATATCTGAACCTATAGTTTTCACCTTAAAAGTAAACACATAAGGACCTAAAAGAAACTATCACTACTATTAGCCTGCTGGTGAACAAAATATTTTTCAATCTGATCACCATCAAAGTGGCAGTAATTACGGTTTCATGTCATATAACAAAAAGAAAAGCAACTTTTACAGTTTGGTAAGGAAGAATACAAGACTAAACTGGATAGCCATCAATACGGCAGAAAATTATTTACTATTACACTGGATCACATCCTCTGAACAAAAGTTAAAAATATCATTTTCTTGTGATAAAATATAATTCTGGGATTTATATGCAAGAGTGGTGCATTAAAAACAACCAGAATATGTCTTTTAGTCATCTCAGTACTCTTAAAGCATCTGCTGGCCCTTTTTTTTTTTTTATTATTTTGAAGGAATACAGCTTAGGAATGATATGGACTAATTTGAGACAGTCCAAAAGAAGCAAATAGAAATGATAATTGGTATACATATCTTGAACTACAACATACACAATAATCTTTTAAGAATGTAAGAAGAGGTGTTAAAGAAGAAAATTCATCTACCTTTGTACAGTCTGAAGACAAAATAAAAAGGAATGAGGTAAAATTCCAGAAAAGGAGATTTAAATTAGAAATCATGAAAATATCTTGAAGAGTGAGGACAGTGAAGTACAAGAACACGTTGCTTAGGAAGGCTGTGCAATCTGTTAAAGGAAATCTTTTACAACCAGCCTTTAAGAGTGGCACAATTATAGTATAGACTGTCCTCATGCACGAAATGTATCCAAGGACAAGATAACCAGTTTTATTGCTATTTATTACTCCAGTGATCAAATATACCTGTAAATATATCCCAGTAAGATGTATTTTCCCTAGGAAAAATACTTTCAGTTAACATAATGTATCTAGTTCTTATGCCTAGAGTTCACACTAGACATAAGCAGCGAAGATTTGGGAATGATTCAGAAGAATGATCAAAGCCACGTGAGGCATCTCTTCTGAAGGTATGAATTAAATTTAACTTATCAAACAAAAGAACAAAGAGTGACTTAGTCTCTCTACTGCCACAAGAATGTAAATTTCAAAAGTAACGTGATCTTCAAAGCAGCAAACTAGGCTATAAGGCACTATAACAGCTAATGAACACAGCACACAAATTTTAAACAACTAAACATCAAAATAATTTACCAAGGACTATAATAGAACATATACATTTATGGGAACAGATATGAAAATTATGGACAAGTTTAACTATAACTTTAGACTCAGAACAAGAATTTTATATTGACCCATTGATAAATGAACTTTCATTCAGTGCCACAGGTGCAAAATCAGCAGGCAGGAGCTGAGATGGTGAAGTGTTCAAAGAACCTGGTGAACTGTGAATACAGAAAGAGACATGACACACCATATAGTTAACCTTATCCAGAAAGTGCACCTGGATTTCAAGAATGCAGAAGTATCTACGTCACCCTTGAAAGGGGGGACTGAAGCCTTGCAGTCCATGTAGAAGGTAGAAGACATTAGGGAGGTAACGCATGGGGAATTCAGTTGTCTAAACATTCTCAGTCTCATATCTTTTTGTTCAGTACATTTAATTCTGAGACATGGACGTTTTACCAGAAGGAGGCAGTACGAATCTGGTGTGATGGACCCAAATCTTAACAATCCTTCCTTAAGGAAGGATTAAAAAATAAGTAATAAGTAAATAAGTAACTACAGATTCACTGTCCAGGTAAAGCCACTGAAGGTTCAAAGTTTGAATTTCATCACCTCCTAAAGAAGTCTGTAGTTCTGTTGAAACTTCCAGCTCCAAATGTATGGGGGTTTTATGATGATTTAGTGGATCTTAGATGACACTGAATGTCTTTGTTTAGGTAACATCACAAGGTTGACTGTTAATAATTAATTTTTTAACTCTTTTGGTGATACTTTTGTCATAGCTGTGGTGGAGGTAAATTAAGCTAGAACAGAAACTATCTAATCCACTTTCCAAAACCTGAATGACTGAGGACTTGAACCAGATATATTCTGCTTCAGACTAACAACAGGAGTAATGAAGGAAAATACTGACAGAAAATACATGTTTGTATGACACACTTATTTTTTCAGTAGCATGCACAGGCTATAATCAAGGATTAAACCCGATTTATTCTACATAGTTTGCATGTGCAGAACACAAAGATCATTCCTTCTCTCTAAAATTTTAATGCTCACAGTCCATCAGGTTTTTCTAATAAATAACGGATTATAAGTAAAGAAATATAAGGGCTTTTTCTTTGTGCTATTTTCTAATGCACTGTTATGTAACTTAGTTCCCAGCACATTACTGACCACTCATAAAAGAAGATGGTCAGAATGTGTATTTGACCCCTGATTCCAATAGGCATATAAAGAATCAATCACTATGTATGCAACATATCATGTTTCATATATAATTTTTTACATATTTTGCTATTTTCTCTTTTTCAGTACCAACTGGAGAACAGGTCACTTCCAACCCACTAAGAAAAGCAAATACAGTGGACTATCATTTGCCTTTCTTTTCCTCACCCATTTTTCACAGGAGGCTGAGGCAAACAGTTGTTTCCAAGCATCTGCTGCTTTTACTCACAAATTAACGCAACACAATTCTAGAAGGCCATGAAAATCTCGAGGTTAACTTTCAGAAAGCAGCAACTGAAATGCATCAGTGCTAACATTAAACCACTCCTTTCATGTCCCTCTTTGTGCTGCATTGTTTCTGCTTCGTGTGATACCATAGTACAAGATAGGTTATAAATTATTATCTTTGATTCAGTAATTTTTGTGCTAGTTAAACGAGTCTTTGTTTTCTAGGTTGTTTTTTTTTTTAAAGCGCTTACTAAAACATCCCTGAAACATAAAAGAAAATATCCATATAAATATTATGATGGCCAGTCATGCCCATTAAAAACCTTTCTACTCCCTAATACACCTTCAAGGCAGCAGAATTAATCACCTGTGCAGATTTCACACTACAACTTCATGTAAAGCAATGTCCTTGAACCAGGAGCAGAGTCTGAAACGTGCCTACAGCTCAGAACTTATTTGAACACTTTTGCAGCTGTGTTAGCTTTTCATAGCATACCTGACCCTCTGCTGACTCTTGTGGATAAAAAGCCTTTTATAATGGTTTCTAACTTAGCAAAACAGAAAGTGTAATTTCTCATGATTGCCTGCTTATTTGTAGGAAAATTGCAAAAATTATGAAATGGACTGAATTGTTTTTAATCAAGGGATATGTTTATTCCATAAAACATGCTTGTTTTATCTCCAGTGACTTCCTAGAAGGAATTCAGTCCCACAGCAGAGTTGCCATCAACATCTATATTGCCTACAGCATAATACTGTATCATTAAGCAGGACTAACTATCTTTACAATAGAAAATCAGCAACTACAAAATGATTTTCAATTCATCATCTACATTGTGAACTGTATTTTAATTAACCTCTTGGCTCACATAAGCTGATTTTAAAGAAGTGGGCAGAAAATGAATCCTACAATAAGTCTTAAAAGTGAACAGTCCATATGTTTCATTACAGAGAGCAGAGAAAGTTGTTCTTCCCCAAAGAAAGGCACTCCACAGAAAAATCAAGCAGTCTAAATATAACCAAGTGAGCACCAACTGGCACGTCATCTCTTGACAGTATTGTTCCCTAAGAGTAAACCATAAACAGCTGTACACCTGACTACTGTATTGTTTTAATAGAACAACCACAACAAAAAGGCAAAATCTGAGTTCCAAATCTGTGCAAAAGACCAAAATTCGGTATTTTGCTAAGAGCTTCCATACTCATCTATGTATTGTCTATATTTTCCAATATCCTACATATATTTTCTTCTGAGCTGACCTGCAGTGCCACTAAGGTCCTCATTCAGACCAATGTATTTTGCAGATCCTACAAGAAGTTAGCCAAGTAAAACTGGTGTCTTATTCCATTTTTGGAAATATCAATATACAAATGACAGTCATACAGGATAAAGCCATCAATGCCCATGACTACATCTCACTTCTAACACCACATTAAATCACATTTGAGAAGCCTTCCGGATAGGCAGTATCTCTTTTCACCTATTTTGAGAAGCACTTTCATCCAACTAGGTGCTACAGTAATAAATTCTTATTTTTATTGTTAATGAAGCACTGTTAATAATCTAACGTCAAAAGTTATTAGTGTTTGTAATACTGAAAGCTGCAGTGTTTGATAATTTGCTAGCTTTGTCAGGATTCCTCTTCTCTCTGTGATAAATCAGATGACAAGTTTATCTACAGTCTTGAGGCAACTACTAACGAGCTGCATGGAGTTCATCCTCTCTCATCCTATAAAATAATATGATCTTCAAATTAATCAGATGCCTTCATGATGAAGACAGTTTTAACTGCATAATTATGGAAATTACTGCACTCACTTGGCAACTTCTCAGGCACTAACGCTTAGCTATACTGTACAAACAGGTTTTTTTTGTGAACTGATGCACTCATTAATAATTCTTGGTCTCCATGATCTTTCTTTGCTACTTCAAACTTTATCAATATTCCAAAACAAGACCCCCCCATACAGGAAAACATTTTTGTAGGTAGAATATATCTCCAAGTGCAACAGAAAATGACTGAAAGAACAATACAGATTCTATGCCTGTAATATGCTCCTAACATTTTATGCATCTCAATTACATCCACACAGACATACAGATAAAAAAAAAAAAAATGTTTGATAGAACAACACTGTAATAAAAATGGTAAAACAGTTTCCATTCTAGCTTATGAGCTCAAACTAACTGGAATGGAAGATAAAGAAATACTTTAACACAAATACATCTTTTTTTCTTTTCTTTATGAGGAAAATCTGTGTTTCATAGTGCTTCCATTACTGGAAGTTCTCATTCCATCGTCTAATTCCACATATTTCCTCCCATTCCTTTGCAACTGCTTTAATGGCAGCATCTTTAACAGTGCAGACTAATTAGGCAGAATATACACTGCTTTGTAGTCTTCTGTCATCGCAGCTGCACTACCATCATCTGCTCACACAATATGTTTTGGTGGTTTAAGAAACTGCATACCTTTGGCTTACCTCGAGCCAATATTTATGCTTAATATATGAAACTATTTAAACTTGTTTACTGGGAAACAAGATAAACATTTTTGATTACCAGCAATCCTCAAACTAAAAAAAAAAAATTATATATTTGTTACCATTCACTCACCTATAGATTAATCATGTACCTAGTGGTCAAAATGAAAATGTAATCACTTTTGTACAACAGTTACATGTTTCAATGCGAAATTTATTAATGATTCATTTATTCCTAAAATAAAAGCTAGTAAAAATTTGGAAGGGCAAGTATATAACCTTATTTGATACTTTTACATTTTCTTCCTGATGTTCCACCAAAGAAAAAAAGTCACACTATTAACGATAGTACTGACTTGAAAAGTCAGCAATTAAGTACGTGTTCCCTCTAAACCTCCGAGTTTTGAATAGCGGTGGTAGTTATTTTAACTCTGGAGAGGGTTATGGGTCTCTTACAAGACTAGAACTCTTTTTCACTCTGCAGAGCTATCTTGACAACATTACAAAATCACTAGGCCGCTATACTAAGAAAAACTTAATTGGCACTCTAAAAGGGGGCTTCTTAAAACTACAAGAAGTACTGTGAATGCAATCTGTCCTTGTGTGCTTGCATTTTACCTGTAAATTGTCTTGCACCTCAGCAAGAAGAGTACTTATTTCTTCTGGAAGTCTGTGTGCATTATCGCATGACTAGAGACTGAAATGCTTGAAATGCTTAATTTGTCTTAGAAGTGTAATGGAATACTATTCAGATAATTTATTTCCTTTCTTAATACTAACCCAACTAAGAATGGTTAAATGGTATTTAAACACTCCGAAACCAAATGTATATATTTTTACAAGGGTACCCACAGGCTATGTGTGTCATATTTTTTTTAACTGCCTTGCTTCTGCCCCTTTTTTCAACACTATCACCTAACTTAGATATTTTTTAAGTGTATATCACCCTCTAATCTCAAAATTCCTCTTCTCCTTTGAAGAACTATTTCTTCTTCTACAATTCTTAAAAAAATAGCAAAAAAAAAAAAAAAGAAAAGAAAAGAAAAAGAAGAAATAAAAGGAAAAATGAGTGCACAAGACTACCTGACCTGAGTTATGTTTTCTGTGAGAATAAGAAAACATCATTGTCCCATCACAGTTCATTTAACCTGAGAGGAAGCACAAACAAGGCTTCTAATTTCTGAAGGAGATGAGAATCCCAATAAAATACATCTGCAGATAGATACGTACTTCAGGGAAAATCTTAAAAACAATACATAAATTCTTTCTGTACAATTTTCATTATGGGCATGAGAGAAAAAATTGTCTTCCCTCATCTAAGATGTAATATAACTTTATTTCTAGCAAAAGAGTATAAGAAAGAGCTATGTTTTATCTGGCTATACCCTTCCAGAAAAGGTATGAAATTAAAGAAAGAAAAAGCACATCCCAATACGTGCCAACGTAAATTATGTGACATGTATTTTTTGTACTCAATACTCAATGAATAACCTTCATACAAATCCAATATATATAACAGCACACCGTTCAATAAGCTTGGTAGGCACTCCTGTATTAACAATGTACACAACATTTTGACCTGTGCAATTAGCTACATTAGATTACTCCTCTTTGTAAGTAAAGGAAATTGCTACTTGCACACATTACCTTCACATATAAAAGTAAATGGAACTTTCTAATGTGAAACCAGTATTTGTGGCTATAATTACAACTCTTTTTTCTAGCTTATCCTGTTGGATTTCCTTTTTTTTAAATCTCACAATACAAATTTTAGAAATATGTAAGCCTCACTGTTTTTGAAGGTGAAACACTTGTTTTATAAATTTCAAAATTACAATAGACTATGACGTAACTTCTATACATATAGAATAGTTTCATTTCTGAAAGGCTGGAACAAATCTCTAATACATCGTGCTGGTTTTGACTAGGATACAGTTAATTTTCTTAATAGCAGCTAGTATGGGCAATGTTTTGGATTTGGGCTGGAAACAGTGTTGGTAACTGTATTTCATTACTGCTGAGCAGTGCTTGCACAGTCAAGGTCTTTTCCGCTTCTCACCCCACCCCACCAGTGAGGAGACTAGGGGTGCACAGGATGTTGGGAGGGGACACAGCTGGGACAGCTGATCTCAATCGACCAAAGGGATATCCAGTACCATGAGGTGTCACGCTCAGCATATAAAGCTGGGGAAAGTAGAAGGAAGCAAGGACCTCTGGAGTGATGGTGTTTGTGTTCCCAAGTCACCATCACGTGTGACGGAGCCCTGTTTTCCCGGCAATGGCCGAACACATGCCAGCCAAATGAAAGTGATGCATTAATTCCTTGCTTTACTTCACTTATGTGCATGGCTTTTGCTTTACTTGTCAAACCGTCTTTATCTCAAGCCATGAGTTTTTTCACTTTTACTCTTCTGGTTATCTCCCCCTTCCCACCCAGGGCGAGTGGGTGAGTCGCCACGTGGGGCTGAGTTGCCGGCTGGGGCTAAACCATGACATACACACAGATCAAGAAACCACTCAATAAACCCAGAGATTAGTTGCATGACAGAAAATGAGTATGAGCTTTAATAAACTTGTTAAATTTGTAGTTTGAAGATCTATAGCTGTCCTCGGATTGCAGTCAGGTAGTCCATTTGTGCATTATGGAAGTCAAATAATCAAAGCTTCCATTGCTCTAAATCATCTGTGCAGCCAGTCTTTGCTGTTTCAAAGTTATCTTTTGAGATTTGTAAAGAAGCAAGAGCATAGTTATCCAAATCAAACCAAACTGTTACTGTATTTGTACAGCTACAGAAAACTTCCAGTGAAAAATGGACCATCACTTTGCCACTGTTTCTTGTAGCATAAAAGAAAGGTCGTCTTTAGCTTCTGTTCAGGAAAAACATGGGATGCAGCAGTAAGAGGCTGTGGGAAGAAAAATTCAAAGAGATGTCTATGTATCAGATAAAGTGGCAGAGATTCACGCAACTTTTAAGGAGGAGCTCTGGCTTAAGAAGGATTACTGGAAGGAAAATAGAGAGATTCATGATTTGGAGACAGATAGGACTGTCAAGAATAGAAGGAAAGGCTACACGCACAGACCATTCCCTCTTCAGTGTTTGTTCTGAAGTCAGAACAGTGTATCACAGCTATTATATCCATAAGTACAGCACAAGTGAGAAGACACAGGATACAATGGAGGAGAAAATAACGGAAGCTACTGGAAAGACAAGAATATCAGAACGCAGGCTAGGGAAAAGTATATCTTGACCTTACACAGAAAAAAATCAGCAATCACAAGAACGAGGAGGAAAAATAAATATAACGCAAGACATTAGAAAAGAAAGATAAATCAATAACATTACCACAATCATATTAACATCCCTTGTGCCACCTAAACTTAAACTGAACATAATTACTTCATGTCCTTACAGTGCAATAAGGCTTGGAGGAAGTTGTGTGATATGGGTTTCCTTTTGTTGCTTTCTGAAATCTTAGCCAGGAGATTCAGTCTAATCAGCAAAAATCCTTTAACATAATGGAACTATGCAAGAGCAACAACTTTTAGGATTTTTTCCTTCTGATTAAATGAATTCTCTTTCTGCTTATTCTCTAACGTTAGTATACTTTTAGCCTAGTAAACATGTACTCTTACTGAAACATGATCAAATGCTTCAGATTTACTTTTTACACTCTTAAACTTTCTCATTTTCTTATTTTCAAACAAATTTTCTTAGTTCCAGTAGAAGTTCTTCCACACGGTAAAGAGAAAGTGAAAATTAGTTATGTCCTCCATAAAACAGAAGTGAAGAGCACCCCTATAATACCTTTTCTTTTGAAAGAAAGAAGCAAATAAGGAAAGAAGAAAAAAAAAGGAGAAAGGAAAAGACAACAAAAGAAAGAAAACAGTAAAGAAAAAACTTGGGAGACTGTGAGGAAATAGAACAGATATCAAGGTTTGATCTCCAGACTAGTCATATGCCAACTAATTTATGACATTTCCGAATCACTTACAACACACTCCGTTAATGAAATTAATCAGATACATGCAAGGAATATTAGAAATTAGAATTACTGCAAATATTTTTTGCATAAGATGACTCAGACAGCATAAAGAAAACATCATGCAACAATTCCTTCAATTTTCTCAGAGCTCAAGGAGAACCATGGGAGCTATTGAATTTACTTGTTTATATCTACAGTATGAGACACTCATTCCAAGTCTTTTCATTCACATATGAGGTGAAATCCTGTCTCTGTCAAAATTAATGAGACTTCTGCTATTGATTTCAATGAAACCACAATTCTGATCAGTGTTTGTACTTTCTCTCATGGCTTAGAGAGATTCTTAACAAAAAATCAGGCAAACTACACCACAGGGATCCAATTCACTACAGTCATTTTTCGTATGGCAGAGGGAAGAAATGTTTTGATTCAATGGGAAGATTCTGATGTTTACTTAGTGCACCAGTTTGCATTGAGTCAATCTGCAGTGCTCATACTCAAGTGTTCTTCTGCTCAGACTTCTGTTGTTACAGTCGACAATGAGAATATACTTCTTTCATCGATTTGGTTATTTATTTCATTATGGCAAGTACACACAGACCATTTTCAATGCTTAGGAAAAAAAGAGTAAAGCACACATGAAATATTATTGTATGAAAGACCAGTGGAATCATTTTTACATTATTGCAATTATATGTAACTACAAAATGACTATATAACAGGATTATTTATTGAACTTCTATCGACGTATTTTTTTCCTGATTTATTCCCATATAGCTGACAGGATATAAGGGGGTGGTTGGGGAGGAGGGAGGCAGCCTCTTCTCCCAGACAATCACCGACAGCATGAAAGGAAACAGTCTTAAGCTGCACGAAGGGAGATTCAGGTTGCACATTAGCAGGAATTTCTTCCCAGAGAGGGTGCTTAGACATTGGAATGGGCTGCCCAGGGAGGTGTTGGAGTCACCATCCCTGGACGTGTTTAAGGTAAGACTGGATGTGGCACTCAGTGCCATGGTCTACTCGACAAGGCGGTGTTCGGTCACAGCTTGGACTCAATCATCCCAGACATCTTTTCCATCCTAAACTGATTCCGTGACTACCATTTCGCAGCTGAAAAGCAAGCGACAATCCAGCACAGGCTTTTAAAGAACTGAAAGATTTTNCCGGCAGCGGCCCTGCCCCCGCGGGTGAGTAACGGCGCCGGCCCCGAGCCCCGGCCGGCCCCGGGCACTGGGGAAGGGCTCCTCGGGCCTGGGAGAGGCCGGGAGAGGAGGGGACGGCGCCCGCCCCCGCCCGCAGCCGCTGTCAGAGGGGCCGCGGCGGCCCCCGGGCGCTGCTGTCCCTCCTGCGGAAGCCTCGCCGCGCCTCCCGCCCGCGGCCGATGCTCCTCTTGTGGCGGGGGGCGGCGCCTTGGGCCG